>PVKA01012910.1:0-56522 GCA_004027165.1 Ctenomys sociabilis | reverse complement strand
TTTTATTTTATTAAAATACAAATGTCAATCAGACAGTTTCAAGACACCTTAACCATACACATTCGATGAATTAATACATTGCAAACTATTTTCATAATGTTTTGGTATTGTACAAGGTGCATACATGATATTATATTTACAGATATTATTTTAGCAGATATCTCTTATCAGTGAATTAAGAGTGTAGTTGCTTACTTATCTTATTTTTTTATACCTGAATTATATCAAAAATTCAATAATTGTTTACCTAGTGGATGACCATAATACTAAAAGCCGACATAATATCCTGTCCAACCACCATTAGTGCAGATCTTGCCTCTCATAGAATTATGTAGAAGCACAGTGTTATCTATCCCAACTGTACTGTCTATACACACACATCATGATTTTTTCTTTCTACAACACTTCCTTTGTCTACACCTGTCAAAAGTGGGCACTCCGTTGACATTCAACTACCTTAGGTGCTTGAACTCGACACCACAATCCAACACAGTCCAGCATTCTGCAACCATAGTGAGTTATTCAAAGAAATTGTCGACCATATCCATTTACAGCTCAGCTTAATATTATGGGCTCACGATGTATACTTCATTTTTATACTTTTCTGCTGCATGGTTAAGACCTAGGTAGATCAAGACTTATATACCAACACAAGAACTTTATATTTCCTATGTAGTCATTGAAGTCCTCTCAGGGTTTATCCAACATACCTCCCAGATATAGAGAAATCAATCCTAAAATTTATTTGGAACCACAAACGACCTAGAATAGCAAAGGCAATCTTGGCCAATCAAGACAAGGCAGGAGGCATCACAATTCCTGATTTGAAATTATACTACAAAGCCACTGTGACAAAATCAACATGGTATTGGCAACAAAATAGATCTGAGGATCAGTGGAATAGATTAGAAGATGCAGAGGCATCTACGAAAACACTCAGCCATCTTATCTTTGACAAAGGGGCTACACAAGCTCGCTGGAAGAAAGATGGCCTCTTTAACAAATGGTGCTGGAAAACATGGCTTTGTATATGCCGAAAATTAAAAATTGACCCAGTTCTATCAGCATGCACTAAGTTAAAGTCAAAATGGATTAAAAATCTAAACGTTAAAACAGAAACACTCAATCTCCTGGAAGAGAAAGTAGGAGGAACTCTTGAAGACATAGGGGTAGGTAAAGAGTTCATGAACAAACATATATTCGCATGGGAAGCTCTTGAAAGAATCAACAAATGGGATCAACTCTTCTTAAAGAGCTTCTGCATGTCAAAAGAAATTGTCAACAGAGTGTGCTGCACTTTGTAGATCCTTTGCCAATGTCAGCCTTATAAATGAGTCATAGCTATTGGTTGGCCAATTTGCTCTCTGTAAAGCCTGAGTGAATGTTTTCTCTCCATGTGACTTTCCTTAGGTACACTCTAATCATCGATCACTTTCCTCTGATCTCTTTGATCAGAAAATTTGGGGCAAAACTGAGTGCCATCATGTTACAGTACAGGTTTTCCTATGTCCTGAGTCTTCACTGACCCTGAAAGGCTAGGGTCAAAATTTCGGCCCTTCCTTTTCTCTAATTTTAGATCTGCAAACTTTGGTTGTTAACCCTCCAGAAGAGAAGCCTATTATTACCCTGCAACATATGTAGTTCAGTTTACCTTAAATATCTTTCTCAGTATTGGTCATCTTAGGCATAACATGGAACAGATATTTTCCATCAAGTATTGATACGTTAAACTTTAAGTCCCTACAGAATATGAAGAAAAAATAATTTAAAAAATAGGAATATACACTTACATATTTTTATACAGAAATTTAGACATCCAACTATACAGCATTATAGCAGGACAGTCCTGTGACTTTTTTCTTTTGTCTTTTTTTTTAAAATTTATTACCCTTAATTCAAAAAGAAACGTTTTACTTGAGAGACAGTATGGTAATAATTGGTACATTATGACAAGAAGTATGTATTTGGAAGAGCATAATGACAGGTATTCCAAGTGTGACCCTTCTATTACATATTGCTATCTTCAGTGCAGTTGCTTGGTTCACAGGTATCAGCATGTATAGTTAAGCAGGGTGAGAAGCCGACCAATTAACTGATAGTTTTAAAAACTGATAACAATCATAAACAAATTGTTCAGCACAGCTAATAAATACACAGATTAAAAAAATAGAGGAGAATAGAGAAAATAATGGAAACATTTAATGAATAATACATGAAAAATTTAGAATGCAGATTCAAACAGATATCCAGGAAATTAGGAATTGCATTGAAAGCTGGTCTAACAGCTAGATGAAACTGAAGATAGAGATAGAAGATTGAGACCTTTAGTGGTGTAGCTAATGATTATGAAAGGAAAAAGCACTTAAAACCAACAGAGAACCAGGAAATAACATTTCAATGGTTACAAGATGACACAAAGAAAAATAATATAAGAGTAATACGTGTCATAGAAATACCAGGAGACAGTACAAATAACAAAATAGATTATTTGAAGAAGTAGTAGGAAAACATTTTCCAAATATGAGAAATGAAGCTGACATCTAAGTGAAGCATATAGAACACCAATAACCATAATCAAAACAAATCGATACCTAGACACACAATAATTAATTCTTTATATGTTCTTCACAGGAGTCCTTTGTCTGAAGGACAGTCTCCTATAATTTTTTACCACTTCATGGGTTTTCTTTTTACTCTGTTGGTGATTTCTATCGATGTGCAGCAACTTTTCAAAAAGTTGAGACCATGATTGTTGATTCTTTGAAGTATTTCCTGTAAAATCTGATTTTTGTTCATACTATTTACCTGCCTCAGTGTCCTTAAGGTATCTACCTCCTGTCTCTTTCAGAGGATTTAATATTTCTGTTTTAATATTTAAACATTGATCCATTTTGACTATAATTTTGTGGTCTATTTTTTTTTAAACCTTTATTTTATTTATTTATTTATTAAAATTCATTTATTTATCATGGATTCTTTTTTTTTTTGCGGGGATGGGGGTGGGTCAGCTCAGCCTGCCCTGGGGGGAGGGGCTGGCATGGCATGTGGTGCTGGGGCTCGAACCGCGGTCCCTGAGAGGCGCTTTAGACCGCTGAGCTATCTTGCCAGCCCTGTGGTCTATTTTTAAGTCTTTGGCATGTGGAAATCCAACACCACTTGTTAAAGAGGTTGTCTTTCTTCCAATGAACATATTTGGTCCCTTTGTCATAGATAAGGTGGCTGATTGTGCGTATAGTGTTTTTGCATGTTCTGATCCTCATATCTGTTCAGATTTTTTTTTTTTTTTTGCCAGTGCCATGCTGATCTTATCACAGTAGGTTTGTAATATAATTTCAACACAGGGATTAGGGTGCCTCATGCTTTTCCTTTGTTACTCAGGATTGCTTTTGCTATTATAGGTCTTTTCTGTTTCCAGGTGAATTTTAGGATTTTTTTTCTAAATACAAATTATATTTTCATTGGGATTGCATTGAATCTGTTCATCAATTTTTGGAATATGACCATTTTTCACAATGTTGGTTTTTCCTATCCAGGAGCAAAGAATACCTTTCCATTTTCTGAAATCTTCTTTGATGTCTTTATTCAGATTATTATAATTTTCACTATATAAATACTTTACTTCCTTTGTGAAACTGATTCCCAAGTATATCATATTTGTGGATGTTATTTTGAAAGACATGGTTTCCAAAATTTCTCTTGGTGTATTTGTTGTTTGTGTACAGAAATGTTATTGATTTTTGAATGTTGCCTTTGTGCCATACTAATGAATTGGTTATTAAATGCACAAGTCTCTTAGTGGAGCGTTGGGGCCCTGCACATGAGTATTGTCACCTACAAATAATGATAATTTTTCTTCTTCCTTTCTAATCATTCTTTTTCTTTCTCTTTTGTAAATACCCTGTCATGTGTTTCCAGAACTACATTTAACAGGATTAGGGACAGTAGGCATCCTTGCCTTGTTCTTGATTTTAAACAGAAAGCTTTCAAGTATTGTGCATTAAGTGTAATGTTGGCCATTAGTTCTTTGTAGATGGCTTTTATCATACTGAGGTAAAGACCATCTAATCTGATTTTTTGAATGTTTTTATCATGAATGAGTGTTGTAATGTCAAAAGCTTTTTCTTCATCTTCTGAGATGATTATGTGATTTTTGTCTTTGACTTTGTGGATGTGGTGTATTACATTTATGGTTTTGCATATATTAAGTTATACTCACATTTCTGCGATCAATACAACTTGGTTGTGATGCATAATCTTGATTATTTGCTATGTTGTTTGATGATATTTTATTGAGGAGGTTTACATCTGTGCTCATTAGAGAGATTGGCCTTTAGTTCTCTTTCTTGGTTGGGTACTTCTCTGATTTTGGTATCAGAGTAATAATGGCATTCCCAAATGAGTTTGAGAGAATTTCTTCCCTTCAATTTCACTGAAGAATTTGAGAAGAGCTGGCATTAGGTTCTCCTTAAATTTTTTGTAGAATTCAGCTGTGCATTGATCAGGACCTTTGCTTTTCTTTGTTGGTAGATTTTTTTATTATATTTTCAAATTGGGTTATTCAGAATTTTATATCTTCTTGATTTAGCTTTGTTAGTTAATACTTATTTAGGAATATGTTCATTTCTTCTGTACTTTCCATTCTGTGAGAGTGAGATTTTGGAAATAAATATTGATATTCTCCTGAATTTCTGTAGGGTCTGTGATTATTTCACACTTTTTATTTCCCATTAAATGAATTTGAAATTTTTCTTTACTTTTTTATTGAGCTTGGATAGAGGTTTATCAATTTTACTTATTGTCTCAAAAACTAACTCTTTGACTCATTAATTTTTGCATTATTTTGTTTATCATCATTTCATTTATTTCTGCTCTAATCTTTGCAACTTCCCTCCTTCTTTGGTCTTTGGACTTGACTTTCTCTTCTTTTTCTCAGCGTTTGAGATCCGGCATAAGACTATTTACTTGAGCTTCTTCTGTTTTCCTGATGTGAGAATTTATCATGATAAATTTCCTTAATAAGAGAGATTTCATTGCTTCTCACAAGTTACAGTAAATTGAATCTGCATTTTTATTAGATTGTAAATATTGTTTAATTTCTTTCATGACCCACTGATTGCTCAGGAGAGTATTATTTAGTTTCTCTGTGTTTATATACTTTCGTGTGGTATTGGAGATTGAATTTAGGACCCTGTGCTTGGCAGGCAAGTGCTTATTCTACTGAGCTACGTCCCTGGCTCCATACAGTTTTTGCTGTTTCTTTTGTAAATAAATTCCAGTTTCATTGCATTATGGTCAGATAGTATGCATGGGAAAATTTTGATTTCTTTGCATTTACTTCAATATTTTGTATGTGCTATTTCATGATCTATTTTGGAGAACATCCCATCTGTAGTTGAGGAAATTGTGTATTCTAACCTTGTTTGGTGAAACATTCTGTAAAGGCCTACTAAGTCAATTCATTGACAAGTTTGGTTTAGTTTGGGATTTCTTTGCTAATATTTTGATTGGTCCATCCTTGTATTTATGTCTTTGGGGTGTTAAAGTCGCATAGTATAATTATGCTATTGATTATTAGATTTTTCATGTCTGTGAAAATTTGTCTTATATAGTTGGGTGTTCCTACATTGGATGAATATATATTTATAATTGTTATCTCTTTCTCTTTTAGATTTCCCTTAACAAGTATGCAATGACCTCCTTTGTCTCTTTTGATCACACTTTGTTTATAGTTAACACTGTTAGCAATCACAATAGCTAACCCAACTTGTTTTTGGGTTCCTGGCACATAGAGTATTATTTTCCATCCTTTGACAGTCAATCTACCAATTTCCTTTTGAGTTAAATGCATTTTTTTATATGCGGCATATTGTTGAATTTTGTCTCTTTAATCGCTCTGCCAGTCTGTTTCTTTTCACTGGTGAATTGAGGCCATTTCTGTTGGTAGTTTAACTGATATGCATTAGCTTATCCTTGTCATGTTATTTTCCTGTTATAGGAGTCTTGCTTTTCTTGTTTGCTCTGCTTGGTATTTCTCTTCTGTTGTTTTTAAAGTATTAGTTGTCTTTGTCTCTTGCTAAAATATGTGTCATTGTTCTTTGTATGTTTGGTTTGGTTACCATGAATTTCTTCAGTAGTTATTTGTCATGGAGTATCTAATTTAAAAAAATTTGATAAATATTTGTTTTCTTTTGAAACATATTTATTCATTTGGTACAAACTCTCACTACATAGCACAAACTCATAGTGATTGTACTGTTTCAGTTTTGCCACGGTGAAATTACAGGTTCACTCCACCATGCCATGTTTCTATGGCTGGCATGGGACATGTGGAATTCCAGGTCCAGCATGGCATGCAGTCTGGGGATAAACACTGTTTCCTTGTGTTTCCTAGGAAGGTGCTTTTACCATTGAACTATTTTGATAGCCCTAACAGATAGTTTTGCAGGATACATCAATCTGGATTGAAAGTTATTTTTTCTTATGACCTCAAATATCTCTAAGTTTTTTTTTGATTTGATGATCTCTCTTGAGAAATTTGTTGTGATTTTGATGGACTTTCCATTATAGGCGATCTGTTTTATCTCCCTAAGTCTTTTTAATTTTCTATTACTATCTTCAATTTCTGGGATATTAGTTATTATGTGTCTCTATGAAAATTTATTTTGGTTATGGCTAGCTGGAGTTCTGCATGTTTCAGTCATTTGTATGTCAGCTTCTTTTTCCAGTCTTGAGAATTCTGTTATTTCTCCAAACACTTTTTTTATGTCTCTTGTGTTATCTCCTGCTGTTTCATTGATCCTTATTAGTCTTATTTTTCTTTGCATTGTCTTGTAGCTGCTGAATTGTTACAGCTTGATTTTTTGTTAGTTTTAAGAGAACTTTTATTTCATGTTCGTTACCTGAAATTCCATCTTCAAGGTCTAAATGTCTGTCTGTAGTTTCATTCAAGGGATTTTGCCATCTTTTAATGGAGTTAGTTCTTTATTTCTTGGATATCTGTTTGAATCTGTTTCATGCATTGTAATTATTTCTTGTATTGCTTATTTAATGTTTCATCAGTTTCTTATTCCCTTCTATTTTATTTAACCCATTTCTTCCTTAGATGAATCAAAAAAGATCTTTCATGATTCTTCTCATTTTTAATTTGACCTAAGAGTTTATTTCTAATGTGATTTCCTCCATAGGCCAGTAGAGTTATTTCTTTACATCAATTGCTATTATCTCAGAAATTTCAGGAGAGTGACTTTCAAGTCCTTATATGACTTTGTCCCCTGAACTGCTTTGGCTGGGGCAGAAGTCTGAGATTGCTTTTTTGTTCCTTCCTTTAGTCCTTTTTCTTTCTTTCTTTCTTTCTTTCTTTCTTTCTTTCTTTCTTTCTTTCTTTCTTTTTTCTTTCTTTATTTCTTTCTTTTTTTGCAGTGATGGTAGATGGGCAGGGTGCAGGTCAGCAAGGCTTTCCCAAGTGTGGGAGGGCAAGCTAGGCTTGTAACAACTCCTGTATGAGGTTCAATGTGACTTCTGCCTCAAGGTGAAGTTCAAGAAAGATCTGATGATGATGAGTGAAGGAAAACGTTTTCCAATCTCTCTCAATGATGGTTTGGCACAAAGTAGTGTTCCACAAGTTTCCTGCAGGTCACTGTTGTTGTCAAGTCTAGTCCAGGGTGAGGAGGAGTGGCTGGACTCAGCAAACTCAGCTTCAAGCCTGGGGCAGGGGGAAGGTGGGGCTAGGGTAGATGTGACTTTTATAAAATGGAATACTACTCAACAAGGTTAAACTTGAAATATTTCTAGGCAAATAGGTCGATATGAGACCATAGTTTTAAGTAAAATAAATTTTGTGCACATGTTGAAATATGACAAGTTTTCTCTGTTGTGAGAAACCAATGATGTAAATAAGAACCAAAATGTATAGTAGATGTTGTAAGACAGGAAGAAAATGTTTAAATGGGTAGAGGTATTGGTGGGGGGTGAGTTAAGGAAGGAACAGAAAAGAGGAAAAGAGACTAGAATAAAATAAGGAAGTAAAGCTTTTGCAAATAAGGAGTAGAAAAGAAAATGAAAAGAAAGCAAATGGAAGAAGAGTCAAAAATATATCATGCACAGGTAGAAATTTCCTATAATGAACCTGATTATTATGTATTTCTAAATTGAAGCAATAAAATAAATGAATTAAAAAAGAAACAAGATGATTTGAATAATTGCAATTCATTAAGAGAATATATAATAGTTATTTCTCTTCAAACAAAGGTGAATAATTTTAAGTACTTTGAAATATTTTGAAAAATGACCATACGATAGGTCACAAAGGGAACTTTTGTAAATATTTGAAATTGGAAAAACATTTATTGTATCTTTCCATCATGATGCGGTAGAAATTTGAGCAAAAAAAGGAAGGAAGAAACAACAGATATATTCATTCATTTTGAAAGTAAAATAAATTAACAAATAATCATTAAAAATACTTCTTTGACTGAGACAGAAGGTGAAATAAAAAAGAGTCAAATTATGGAAAGCTAGAAAGTGATGGGTATGGCAGCAGCATTTAATAAAACGTGAATTTTTAGTAAAGATACACTTAAGGATATATTTAAAACTTTGAAAAGTTTTAATACATAAAATAAGTGAAAACAATAAATAAATCATCCCACTTGAGAAGTTAAGACAAGTGTGGGAAACATAGATGGAGGAGTGAAAATGCATGTTGAAATCCATAAATTAAGATTAATGAAAGTCCTCTATGATAAAAACTTCCAGTCCAGACTACTATACCTTGCAAAACTCTCTTTCAAGTTTGATGGAGAAATGAAATACTTCCATGACAAGAAAAAGTAAAGAATTTCAGGGTGAGAAAGCCAACCATACACAGACTAATTAAAGGTATTCTAGACAGGACCAAAGTGACCAGAACTCCATTAATGAGGAAAGAAGGAAATCCATAAACAGGGCAAGTAATTAAATATAGGAGAAAAATGAGCAAAGAACAGCAGGTAGATAACATGTCAGTCATAAGTCAATACATCTCAATTTCAGCCATCAGTGTAAATGGACTTAGTTCACTAATAAGAGAAGTAGACTGGCACAGTGGATTAGGAAACGATATGTTGTATACTCATAAGGAAATTCATAAGCTAAAAGTCAAAGGCTGGAGAACAGTACTACACACCTGCACCTCAGAAACAAGCAGGGGTAGCAATCCAGTTCTCAGACACTCTCAAATTCAAACGAAATAATCATCAATGAAAGAAATAAGGCCACTATATACGGCTTAGGGGAAAGATTCAAAAGGAAGAGATAGCACTCATAAATATGTATGCACCAAACATGGGAGCACCTAAATGCATAAGACAAATCTTAATGGACATGAAAAATCTAATAGCCAATGCCATGATCTTAACAGGAGACCTTAGCACCACCTTATCCCTAAAAGATAGGTCAGGCAGACTAAACATTAGCAAAGAAATAACAGAACTGAACCAGAGCTTGGAACAAATGGACTTAGTGGATATATACAGAGTTACACTCAAACACAGTAGAATACACATTTTTTTCAGCTGCTTATGGGTTATTTTGTAAAACAGACTACATACTATTCCATAGGTCATGTTTAAGTATATGGAAGGAAACAGAAATTTAACAACACCTTCATCAGTAACCAAAGGGTCACAGATGAAATTTAAAAAGCACCTGAAAAATATCTGCAATTCAATGAAAATTCAAGCACAACTTATTGGAATTTATAGGATGTGATGTAAGTGTTTCTCAGCAGGAAATTTATAGCTATGAACTCACACATTAGGAAAACAGAATGGGAACAAATAAACATCCTAATGTTGTACCTCCAACATCTAGAAAAGGGAGAGAAAATCCAACCCAGAGCCCAAAGATGGGAAGAAATCATAAAGATTAGAGAAGAAATTCATTCAATAGAGATGAAGAAAACAGTTCAAAGCCACAATGAATCAAAAAATTTGTCTTTGAAGAGTGAAAAATAAAAAAAGATAATCCCCTAGTGAACCTCATCACAACGAAGAAATAAAAAATTCAAATACAGGTGTAAGGAATGAAAAGGCTGCAATTATCACAGACCCAGTGGAAATTCAGAAGATTATCAATAGCTACTTTGAGAATATTTACTGTCACAGAACAGAAGACACAGAAACAATGGACAGGTTCCTAGAAAGGTACAAATTACCAAAATGAATCAAAAAGATATAGCATCTCTCAATAACCCCATAACATCCAATGAAATATGAAATGTAATATAAAACCTACCTGCAAAGAAGTGTCCAGATCATGATGGATTCACAGCTGAATTCTACAAGAAATTTACAGAAGATATAGTCCCTATACTCCTCAAACTCTCAATGAAATTGAAAAAGGATGTAATCCTCCTAAAATCATTCCTAGAGGCAAGTATTATACTGATATCAAAAGCAGGAAATACACAACTAAAATAGTGAACTACAGGTGAATCTACCTCATGAGCATACATGAAAATATCCTAAATAAAACCCTTACAAATATATATAGAAAAATCATCAAGAGGATTATACACTATGACTAGATAAGATTCATGCCAGGGATTCAAGGATGGTTCAATAAATACACTAGACTTAGTGAACATATACAGAGTGTTACCCCAAACAATACATTGTCTTTCAAGTTTGATGATAGCAAAAGGTTTCAAATTTTTCACATGTAGAATTATGTTAGCCATTGGGCTCTCATACATGGCTTTTAGTTAGTAATTCTAGCTACTAGAATTGATATACAAATTCGGTAGCATAGCAGGATACAAAGTCAATACCCAAATTCAATAGCATTCCTCTACACAGAAAACAAACACACTGAGAAGGAAATCAGAGAAATGTTACCTTTTCATATAGAACAGCAAAAAATTAAATACTTTGGAATTCATCTTATTAAAGAAGTCAAAGATCTTTTCAAGGAAAATTATAGTACTCTGAAAAAAGAGATGGAAGAGGATTTCAGAAAATGGAAATATATTACCTGCTCATGGATAAGAAGAAGTAACTTTAAGAAGATGGCAATACTCCCAAAATTGCTGTACAGATTTAATGCAGTCCCTATCAAACGACTGCCAATATACCTCACAGACCTAGAGAAATCATTCCTAAAATGTATTTGGAATCATAAAAGACCTAGAATAGTAAAGGCAATCCTTGGCAACAAAGACAAGGCAGGAGTCATTACAATTCCTTACTTGAAATTATACTACAAAGCTACTGTGTTAAAATCAGAATGGTATTGCCAACAAAATAGACACAATGATAACTGGAATAGATTAGAAGATGCAGAAGCCTCTACAAACATATTCATTCCCCTTATCTTCATCAAAGAGGCCAAACATGCTTACTGGAAGAAAGGTAGCCTCTATAACAAATGGTACAAGGAAAAGTGGGACTCTACATGAAAAACCTAAAACTTGACCCAGGCCTATCACTATGCACTAAACTAAAGTAAAAATGAATTAAAGATCTAAACATTAAAACAGAAACACTCAGGAGACTCAGTCTCCTATAAGAAAAGGTAGGAGGAATTCTTGAAGACATAGTGGTTGGCAAAGTGTTCACGAACAAAAATCAAATCGCATAGGTAATACCAGAAAGAATTAACATCTGGGACCTCCTCTTATTGAGAAGTTTTTGCATGTCAAATAAATTAACAGCAAAATGAAAGGATAACCTACAAATCTGGAAACATAATATCATTGTGATATATGTGTACCTATGTTTATAGCAACACAATTTATGGTAGCCAAATCTTGGAAATAACCAAGATGCCCATCACCCGAGGAATGCATGAAAAAGTTGTAGTATTTTTATACAATGGAGTATTACTCTGCCATAAAGAATGATAAATTTGAAGGCTTTATATTTAACTGGATGCTACTTGATGATATTCTCATAAGTGAAATGAACCAGATCTACATATGTAAATATCATACAGTCTCCATAGTGTAAGAAATAAATCAAAAGCAGACATACAAATAGAAAGGTATAACACAATTAAAAGAAAGGAAGACCTTGAGGATTAGACAGCGAAGAGAAGGCAAGGCGCAAAGCTAGGAAACATGACAGGGTCAAAGTCATACATTTTTATTCACAAGATGGTCAAGGCAATGATCCTGAGAATCTTCAGCAAGTTTTTGAAACTAGCAATTAATTGGTAGAATTCTCACCCTAGCCAACTATATATTCTGATACCTGTGAACTAAGTAATTGTACTGAAGATAGCAATGTGTAATACCAGGTTTATGCTTGGAATACTTGTCATTCTGATGTTCTAAATACATACTGCTCATTTGTTATATATATATATATATATATATATATATATATATATATATATATATATATATATATATATATCTGCCATATTGTCCCTCAAGTAAATGTTTGTTTTTTAAAAAAAAAAGGGTAATAAATGAGAACAAGTGAAAGAAAAAAGAAAGTCATAGGACTATCCTGCTACAATGCTGTATATTGTTTGTTACTATTTTTAAAAATATTTTAAATCTTTTTTCTTCATATTCTGTAAGGACTTAAAAAGTTTTTCACATCAACACTTCATGGAAAATACCTGTTCCATGTTATTTATAAGTTTGATATTCAGCCACATAATGAGGTTAAGCTCAACTGCCTATGTTGCAGGCTAATAATAAGCTTCTCTTCTGGAACGTTAAGAACCTAAATTTGTAGAACAAAATTTAGACAAAAAGATGGGGTGCAAAGACAGCCAACATTTTGGCTGTAGGCTTTCAAGATCAGTGAAGACTCAAATCAGGAGAGCCTGTACTCTAACAACATGTAACTCAGTTTTGTCCCAAATTTTCTGATCAAGGAGATTATGGTGCCACAGAAGAAAGTGATTGATGGTGTAGAGTGTACCTAAGGAGAGTCACATCAAAAGAAAACATTCTCTCAGAGTTTCACAGAGAACAAATTGGTCAAGCAATGGCCGTGACTCATCCACACAGCTGACACTGAGAAAAGATCTACAAAGTGTGGTACAGGGGTTTGGGATAAGTCCCGAGGGAGTTTGACTGATCTTGCCAGATACAAAAGTTACATTTCTTGTTATATAGGTCTTACTTTATCTTGGTCTTAACCATCTAGCAGAAAAGTATAAAAATGAAGTACATAAAGTAAAGCCATATTAATAGGCTGAGCTGTGAAAGGTTCAAGTCAACAACTTCTGACATTGCCAGTCTTATGGAAAACCTAATACTATTATACTATTATGGACTACTGGATTACAGTGGAATGTTTTGCTGAATTCATGCACCTACAATATTTAAATGACAATGGAATACCCTTCTTTGACAAAATTAAACAAAAAAGGGATATAAATGAACAACCACATTGCATCTGTATATTCAAAAAAATAGGATAGTTATACAGCTACTTTCTCTTAATTCAATGAATAGAAAGATTTGTTCTAATAGTGTTCATGGGCAGGATATCATGTCTGCATCACGTACTATGAGTAACCACTAAGAAAATAACAATATGCAATGTATTAATTTTTGAAACTGTCCTACTAACTGGTTTTGAAACTATCTTATTGCTATTTGCTTCTGAATAAAATTGTTAAAAATGAATGAATGGATGAAGAAAATGTCTCTATATGCACAGCAGAAAATTATTCTAGTTTAAAAATGTAAGAAACTTTGGCATTTGTGACATTGTGAATGAATCCAGAGCTTGTCATGTTAAAGGAATAAAATAAGCTGGGCACAGAAAGACAAATAGCAATGTAATTTCACCTATATATGAAATCAATATTTTTAGGTTAATTTAATAGGTAAAATCTTTTAAAGTAAAGCATAAAATGATGATTACTAAGGGATGAAGTGATGAAATTTGGGGAATTTCCACACCAATAGATGAATGTAGAAAGTTGTAAGAAAGTCAAACCCTAAAAAGAAATATATTAATTTGACATTTTAATGTCTCACTATAATAACTTTAGTTGAAAGTTAAGAGGAATTCTAGTTCAAAAGATCTATTGTATGACACAGTGATACACAGTACTATGTTAATAACAATGCAATGTATTTGGAAAATCCTGAGAGTGTAAAATGCTTTTAGAAAGAAAATATAGCTTGTGAGGCAATTGAATATATTTAATTTAGCTATTCAACAATGGTTGTTTATCTCAAGCCATCACGTGTTACATGATACATGCATACATTCTTATTTGTTAATTTAAAATGTTAAACAAGTGTTAAAATAAGCAAATTGGTAGGTTAGTAAAAGTAAAATTAATTAATGTCTATATCTGATCTAAAAACAGTGTTAAATAAAACAAATCAGTCAAACAAGCTTAAATATCACATGATTTTTCTTTAACGAGAAACTCAAATTTTAATATTTTCAAATAGTAAGAGGATCTAGAGATGGGGGAGTTGAGAGTGCAGAAGTATTGGAAAAAGGAAGGGAGATGTGTCATACACATGGATTGGCTACACATAGAGTAAGAACATTATGCATGACAAATATGCACTAATGAAAAATAGACACTAAAAATAAAAAATAAAATTTCACCAAAAATCTGAAAAAAAAAAAAAGCAGGTGAGACAGCTCAGCAGTCGCAGTGCCTTCTTGCCAAACACAAGGTCTTGGGTCCTATCCCCAGCACAGCATCCTGTTCTGGCCTGCCCTGGGTGCGTGGATCAGGACACCAAGACCAGGCATTGTTGTGTGCACATGTAATGCCGGCACTGGTGAGGCTGAAAACAGGAGGATCAGTATGAGTCTGTGCTGCATAGCAAGACCCTATACCAAATAAATATTAAAAATCTGTTAAAAACTTAATAGGCTTAAGCAATTAGGTAGAATAACAGTAAAGGGACAAAGCCCCAACAAAACACAAAAGTAGAAATGAGGCAGAAATGAAAGCCATTGAAAGAAAATCATTAAACTTGTAATACAGTTTTCAGCATGACTTTAAAGATGTTAACAAAATATACAAAGCACAATAAAATAAGAATACAGAGAATGGGTCAAAAAAGAGAAATAACATATCAAACCTATAGCCAATTGGAAAAATTGTCCCAAACTATACTTTAGAAATTCAAGATTGGGAATATTTTATGAATAATTTATTTAAAATTTAGAATGAAAAGATCACTCTACTACATTTAAAAAATATATTTAGTACAGGACCTACCGGGTCTCACTACAGAGATCTCACTCATAGTGATCCTCCTGTTTTCAGCTTCCCAAGCACTGGAATTATAGGTGAGAACCACCACATCCAGTCTCAATTGCTGTGTCAGCTCGCCCAGGGGGCTTGGCCCACATGGCATGGCAGGGATTCAACCTCAGTCCCTACAGATCACTTTAATATTATTTAAACTTTTTTCAGCCAGTCAGGAGGAAGGAAAACTTCTGTGTTAATTTTTAAAACCATTATGACAGTTGCTTCCTATTCTTAATGATAATACAAAAAGGAAAATCACTACCCAATTTCAATCACACTTGGAAGTCTTGATGTAAAGTATTATTTAATAGAATGCAGCAGCATGTTAGAATATACACCATTGCCAAAAGCCTTTTTGATATGAACACAAATGTGGCTTAACATAGGGCATTTACTGCTATAATTCATTCTCATTGAAGGCGAAAGTGCCATTAATTTAATAGCAGCCCCCAGGAGCACTTGTCTATTACTAGTAGCTATCCTTAGTAATCTAGGAATAGGAGACTCTCTTAAAAGAATAGAGAAAGATATCAAACTAACACACACCCAGGAGTATTGTCTAATTGCACAGAGTAGATGAAATGGATTTTGGTTCACTAGTAAGAAGCAGACAGTTCTCACTGAGGAAGAGCAAATGCCTATGTAGAGGGAACAAGAGAGGTTCTGTGGCATGGCTTCAGAGGAAAATTTTCCAGCCAGAGTTTGAGAAGCAATTAGAAGGAAGCTTCTCTGAGACCCTTTAAGATCCTAGCAAATTTCTGTTATGCAGTATAAAAATATGGGTTTGTCATTCATTTCCAGAAAGTTCCTTAGTCTATGTGACCATGGCCTGGAGATGCTTGAAGCTAAGCATTTATGCTGAGTGCACTGGGAGTGACTCTTGGTCCAGGACATCACAATGGTGGGTTTTTCTGTTTTTTTTTTTTTTTTTTCATGTATTTGGTACAGGGTTTCCCTATGCAGGTAGCAATCCCCTGTTTTCAGCCTCCAGCACTGGTATTATAAGCATATGCTACCATGGTCAGACTCTGTGACCACGATCAGCATGACCAGGGTTGGGGACAGTGCAGCATGTGGTGCCAGGGATTGAACACCAGTCCCTGTGCTTGCCTAAGCAGGTGCTTAGTCTGCTGAGCTATCTCACCAGCCCTCTTTCTGTGTTTGTCTTGTCACTGACACAAAGAGGAAGGAGGATGGCTGAGGTTTCTTTTGAGTACTTAGCTGCCCACCAGGTGCAGTTGTGAGGAACTCATACATATTATTTCATATACTTCTCACGATAAGCATATTACATGAGAAGAAAACTATGCTCAACATTAAGCTCTCAAAACAAAACAATCAAGGACCATCACCATTGCGCTGCTCTACTGATTGTTCTGCTTTGTACAGGACAGAAATTCTATCTATCTAGCCTCCCACTACATTCATGCAGGTAACATTTACTGAGAAGTCCTGTGTTCAAGGAATAATGAATCCTGTGTAGCAGGTAAATATGTGCATACAACACCTTTTTTGCTATCAGTAAAAGAGAGAATGATGTGAGAAAAAACTCCATTTCAACCCTGGGTGTTCAGTGTTGTTCGGTGGTTGTAGGTGCATGACGGTTCCTCAGACACTTGAGGTATGTGAAGGCAGTGAAACTTCCTCGTAATATAATAGATTTTGCAATTCTTTATTTCACAAGTGTAATCACAATCAATTCAAATATTTATTCTCTGAAGAAAAGTTGTCTCTCAGCATTTGTGGCAGATTGATTCCAGGACCTCTGTGAATAGCAAACTTTGAGAATGTTCAGAATGTTGTAGTATTTCCGGTGACCTCCACATATGCTCCCATATACTTTAAATCATCTCTTGATAAATTATAATACCCAATACCATTGAAATGCTCATGTAAACAATTGTACCATATCATTTAGGTGACAATGACAAGAGTAAAGTTGGTGCATGCTGATGCTAGGCATATTTTTGCATATTGTAATTGTTGATGCACTGTGTCAACTTGAAAAGTTAGAAATTTAACCAAGGGACTCAGCAGGTGGCCCAGGGTCCTCACTTGGTACAGGCCCTTATCCTGTGCTAGAGGAGGACCTTGAGATGGTGTGAGAGCTACCCCTGCCCTGGGGGTGTGAGCCTGCATATACTATAACGGGGGGGTGGTGGCAGAGAAGAGGCTTGCTCTCCTCTTCTGCTTTTGTTGAATTTGCTGTCTTTTGCCTCCTTGAATGGTTGCCCCGTGCCATGCCACCCTACCATGGAGTCAGCTGGTTGTGGATAGAAGCTTCTACTAACTGTGAGCCAAAGAAATTTTTCCTTCCTCAGTTTTGGGCATTGAGTATTTTGGCTCAACAACAAGAAAAAAGTAACCAAGATACATATTATCAGGCATACTCAGTTGAATCAATGGATGTAGAACTTTAGATAGAGAGATTAATTTTTATGAAAAAATATTCCATTTAATTTTGACCCTTGTTATAGAAACACAAAGAAGCTTTCCTTTTCAAGGGACAGATTTCTACAGAACTTGTTAAATAAGACTAAGTAGCATATGGTTTCCTACCCTTCTCCCTTTAAGAAAATGAAATGAGTGATAACATTATTAAAAGAAAGGCATGCTAATTTATCCTTTAATTTGGACAATCCACTGGGAAAACCTTAACATTCATATATAGGAGAGTGAGAGAAAACAGTTTTGATAGAAATGATCTTTTAATTGTCAGCATATCTTCGTGAAATGTCAGTCTCTGCATGCCAAATCCTAAAGGGAATCTCTAGGTACTGACTGATGACATGCTTTCACTCCCAAATGGCATCTAAACTAAAATAAAGCTGTTCCCATTTTGCAGAGCACAGCAGTCTCTGAGTTCAAAACGGAAGACATATTTTCAGACTGTACAGGACATTTGAAAACACAATTTTTAATTATGCTTGACAGCTCCTGCCCAGTTCTGTCATCTTGTGAGAAAGTAATATCTGTTTTGACATCTCCAGTGGTAGAGACTTTAAATCAGTTTCAAAATTGTTTCTCTGCTGGCTAATCAGAAGGGATGCTACATGCTTCTTACCAACTCATTCAGAGGAAGGAAAGGAGAAATTTGTAGAGAAGTTAGGGTAAGCTCAATCTGATAGGATACATTTAATTGAAAAGCAAATCAAAATTTCTTGAAATGTATTGTTAGTCATAAAGTAAAATCTGAAACTATTTAGTTAATCTCTAGTGTTCAGAGATTGCTTTCTTATTCTAAGTTCATGCCACTTGCTTCTATTTAAAACTAATAGAATATTAAATATATTTTACTTCTTTAAGCTATTTGATTTGATCTCAGATTCATGGTTTTAGTTGGAGAAAGTTTATTTGCTATTCTTAATAAGTTGTGTTACAAAAATGTCTGAAATAGACTTTTTATGTTTTGAGTTTTAAATTGCAGGTATTATGAAGACATCATGTTATATTATTTCTTTGGTGGTTGTTTGGTCTTAACATCCCCCGATTTATTAAAAACATTAAGTTTAAAAGCATAGTCAATGAAAATAGCTCCCAGTAGAAATAGTAACTCCTACATCTTCTATGGTGTTAGAACTTTCTTAAAGCCATACCTACATATTTTTGATACCTCTTATAAAGAAAAAGATTTCAATTTAAAAATCTTGAAGCTGCAAATTTAAAATCTGTTAGTTGAGTAATAATACAACCACCTCTATTCTTTCCTTTTGTGCGTGGGGTATAGACTTCACAGTTGAGTCTCAGCTCTGACCTATATTAATTGCCAAATGTTTGACTATTTGAGTTGCAAAAATATTACCCATTGTTCAGTCTAACTGGTCAACCCTGTTAAGCCATTTTTGTTAGAGAGATACCACTGTAATTGAATGAAGCTAGGGGAAGATTGCAGAGAAATTTATTGGTAAACATATGGTCAACAATTCTTTAATCAATTTAATATCTTCAGAAACTTGTGAGTTCTTCACAGAAAAAGGGAGAATTTTAATATCTTTCCTGATTTAAAAATTACATTTTTCAGTTTCTCAATTTATGTGTGCTTTTCTCAAATAAGACTTTCTTCTGAAGCTTCAGAGATACTCTTGAGATACCTCAGAAAAACCAAGATATATAACCAAGATTATGGTACCTGCATAATTCTACCTTGATATAAAGAAAAGATTGACCAAATGCTCAACAAAGAGAAAATGCCTCGCAGAAGAATTTCAAATTAGTGCCGGGCGTGGTGGCGCATGCCTGTAATCCCAGCACTAGGGAGGCTGAGGCAGGAGGATTGTTGTGAGTTCGAGACCAGCCTGAGCTACACAGTGAGCTTAAGGCCAGCCTGAACTGCACAGTGAGACCCTGTCTCAAAAAAAAGGCAAAAAAAAAAAATAAAATAAAATAGAATTTCAAATTATTAGTCACTCCTTTAAAGAGCCGAGGTATAATTTCCCTGTCTTTAACATAGGCTTTCTTCCTAAGAATACAAAGGTGGGGGGACATAACTTAGCAGAAGAGAAAGCTGACAAATGGTATCTCGTGAAGACGACCAAGGTTGAAGCTAGCAGTATTAAGACATGCTGACAGTATGCACACTTGATATCAAGAGCTTCTCTAAATTATCATGACCACAAAAAAGAGAAAACCTGGGAAAGCTTTGATAACAGAGAAGAATCTAAAGAGACATGATAACTAATTGTAATGAGGTGACTGGGGAGACAGCAAGGTGGATTAAGTGCCTACCTACCAAGTTCAAGGACCCAGGTTTGATTTCTAGTACCATGTACTGTGCCCTCTCTGGGCCACTGGCCCAAAAGTGGGTGTGGTGGTGCACACCTGTAATCCCAGTGCTGGGGAGACTGAAGCAGGAGAATCATGGTCAGTCCAAACTTCATAGTGAGGTCCTATACCAAGTACGAGAATTTAAAAAAGAAATTAAATGTAATGAGGTGTCCTACGTATCCAAGATGGAAGCAATCAATATTTATTTCACATCCAACATAATTGAAACTATTATAAACAGATGATCTCATTTCTGTGAATTGCAAAGTATAATTTGCTGAAGCAGAAAAAGCATGCTAGGTAAGGGATAAAGAAATCCATAAAGGTGTATATTCTTTTTAGTTGCAGAGAAGCACTTTGTAAGAAATCTTTCCTATTGATATATCAAAATTGGCTCCTGGACTACTCACAGTGCTTTTTAAGAGATTCAATTTAATTCAACATTGTGCTAAAACAAAGAAACTGACACCATTCTCATATAAAAGGCAATCTATAAAATGCCAGTACATTTTCTCTATCTTAATTTCATGTGTCAAGCAAAATCAATCAAAACTCCATTTATAATAGTGGAATAAGGAAAGGATCAACTATCTTAAGACAGCCTAATGGGAGAAAACTAAAGTATAACAATTTCTAAACTAAAAAGAAAATACATTATACACATTTATGACAATGTTCAGCATAAATATGTTGAAATGCTCTTGAAGATATATGAAAAATTGTTTTTGTGGAGTAATCTGCAGTTTTACAAATTACATTCACCATGACTGAAGACTCTTAAGTGATCTCTACCTATAGAAAAGCTTTAAAAAAGCACCTAAGTTATAGTTATAATTTTTGTGTTATTCCCAAGCTTTATTAGGATGTGGTTAAATTTATTCATGGTCCTAAGATGACTGGAAATGTACAAAGTGTGCCTGTTTTTCTTTAGTGATGCTAACTTTTTTGGTAGAAAAATATCTTCTGGAGGAATCTTGCTACTGAAGCATAATTATTTTTTCTGTATACAGTGTAGTGCATAGCAGGTATATTCTTTGTTGAATGGAAGAACAATGTGCATAAAGAGGGCTCTGGAGAGCCATATGGAAGGGCTATGTTCCCATGGAAACTTGAGCATCTACTGAAAAGATCTGTTTCCATGACTATCCTTCTCTATTGGGTAATGGACTTTGTAAAGGGACTGTATATTTTTCCTTTAGATTCACATCTATGCAGTAGTTAAAGTGAAGCATTCTAGTTTAAATTCATTTTAAAGTCAGATATGTGCAACCAGTATGGTGTAGAAATATAATTCTGATGCTACTGTTCAGTTTCTAGATGGCAGTAGAAAAATTACTTTTGGTAATTCATACCCATGAAATTATCTGTTTATAGTAACTAGAAATAGATTAAGTGATAAGGAAATCTAATAATAAGTCTAAAGTTAAATGCTAGAAAATCTAGGGTTTAGCTCCTTCCAACCTAGTTAAAGTTGTGGATTTTTTTTTTAATTCTGTCTTATACTAAATTTCTACTTCTACTCTTTGAAAAACAACCATTTTGCTTTTATTACCATTGATAGAATCAAACCCTAATTTGGACAAATGCATTTATTTGCAATAACTGATAGACTAGATGGAAAATAAGTATATTAAGTTATTAATGACTGAGATTTGGGCTTTACTCAAAAGCAGATCATAATTCTTTGCATGATTTCTTTTAGGAAATGAAACTGAGCTGTCAATGTTTTGTTTCCTAAGTCTATAGAAGTTTTAGTTCCCTTTCTTTTAAAGTTTTCCATTTATTACTGAATGATAAAGATAAAATGCAAATAATAACAATCTAGACCTTATATATATATATAACTACAATGATTTAAATCAATATGAAAAAAGAGATAAAATTTTTAATGTTAAGAAAATATACTTGCAATTTTCCCAACATTTTCTTATTACTATGCTATTTAAAGAAAAACATTTATAATTTACTTCCAATAAAGAATTGAATTGGAAAGGATCAGTAATTGCTTTAATACATTCCTAAACCACTACTCAGCTTTCTGCTTTTAACACTATTTATATCTACTTATTTTATCAATTTTCTTCTAAAACAATTACTAGATTTTAGAGTACCACATAATTCTTTGGAGTAGAAATATTGCACTCAACCATGTTCGTATAGAGGCCTTAACATGTATTTCTTTCTCAATTTCTAGTATATTAAGATGCCCAAAGAAGACAAAATCTAAGTTAAATTCTTTTACTATCTGATATTTACCTAATCCAGCTATATGTAGACAACACATTTCACATATGAATTACAGACAAAATGCTCTTGAATTTGATGGAAAACTTCAAACAAAAATAAGGATGCAATTACAAATGAAAGTGATCAAGTATAACATTTGTAGGCATTATGATTTTGTTACTATTATAAATCAGAGATGTTTTCTTATCATAAATTGTTCAAATGTTATTTGCATTTACTAGTGCTTGAAAATGTAGTTTTCATTACCACTTGATATTATCACGTAATGCCTTAATATGAAGGATGGATGTATACTTTGCATGTATACTTGCCCATACCAGTGGTCTTAAAAATATTTCCCAATTATTTTTTTAGGATTTTATATATTTTAGGTATTAATTCTCCATCGAAAAGGTACCTCACAAATACTGTTTCTATTCCTCTAGGTTGTCTTTTCATTCTGTTGGTTGTTTCCTTTGTTGTGCAAAAATTTTTGAATTTGCTATAATCCTGCTTGTTGATTCTTGCTTTTATTTTTGTGCGGTGGGGATTCTGTTCTGAAGTTCTTGTTTATGCTTAAGTCTTCAAGGGTTTCACTTACGTTATCACCACTGGATTTGGTATTTTTATTTTTGTGTCTGTGTGATTGATCTATTTTGTTCTTTGTACAGGGCTAGGATTCATTCTTCAAGAAGTACATATGTTACTTACCACGGGTCTTAGCTTGTTGAGGGCAGTAATCGAGACCTGGTCTCTGTTCCAGCTACTTTCGCCCCCTGCCTCGTAGCATCTGTGAGTGTATCTCCATCCACGTTGGCTAGGCCAGTGTCCAGATTGGCAAGCCTGCTGAGAACTCTATTTCCTGGAACATGGCATCCAGCCTGGTGGCCAGATGCTATGTAACAAGACCATTGGGGGTGGAGATGACTCCTTCAACACCTTGTGCAGTTAGGCTGGTGCTGCCAAACATGTGCCTAGAGCAGCGTTTGTAGATTTGGAACCCAGAATCATCAATGAAGTGCCTACTGGTACCTACCGCCAGCTCTTCTACCCTAAGCAGCTCATCACAGGCAAAGAAGATGCAGCCAATAACTATGCCCATGGGCATGACACCATTTGCAAGGAGACCATTGATCTCGTCTTGAACAGAATTTGAAAGGTAGCTTATCTGCAGGGCTTCCTGGTTTTCCAAGCTTTGGAAGGGGTACTAGCTCTGGTTTCGCTTCTATGCTGATAGAATGTCTTTCCGCCGACTATGACAAGAAGCTGAAGCTCAAATTGTCCATTTACTCAGCCTTTCAAGTCTCCATAACTGTAGTAGAGCCCTACAACTCCATCCTCACCACTCATGCCACCCTGTAGTACTCTGACAGTGTAGTAGTTCATAGTAGACAATAGGGCCATCTATGACGTCTGTTGTAGAAACCTCAATATTGAGTGCCCCACCTACACTAACCTGAACTGCCTTATTAGCCAGAATGTGTCTTCAGTCACTGCTTCCCTCAGATTTGATGGAGCTCTGAATGTGGATCTGATAGAATTACAGACCAACCTGATGCCCTATCCCTGTATCCACATCCCTGTGGTCACATATTCCTGTCATCTCTATGGAGAAAGCCTACCATGAAAAGCTTTCTGTAGCACAGCCCACCAATGCCTGCTTTGAGCCAGCCAACCAGAAGGTGAAATGTGATCCTCACCATAGCAAATACATGGCTTGCTGCTTGCTGTAAATAGTAATGTGGTCCCCAAAGATGTCAATGCTGCCATTGCCACCAACAAGATCAAGCGCAGCATCCAGTTTTTGGACTGGTGTCCCACTGGCTTCAAGGAAGGCATTAATTACCAGCCTCCCACTGTAGTGCCTGGTGGAGACCTGGTTAAGGTACAGTGGGCTGTGTGCATGCTGAGCAACACCACAGCTATCATGAGGCCTGGGCTTGCCTAGACTACAAGTTTGATCTTATATATGCCAAGCATGCCTTTGTTCACCGGTACCTGGGTGAAGGGATGGAGGATGGGGAGTTTTCTGAGTCCCAGGAGAACATGGTTGCCCTTGAGAAGGATTATGAGGAGATTAGTGTATATTCTGTGAAAGCAGAGGGTGAGGAAGAAGGAGAGGAATACTTGTTATTCATTCTCTTCAGCTCTGTACCATGTCACACTCTCAGAATTTGAGCTTCAGTGTAGCTAACAATCACTAAGCTTTTCTGGTGGCATCTTCTTTACTTGATAATGTCTGATATCCTGTGATCATGTATTTTCCATGTGTACCTATGGTTTTTTCTTTATCATGTCTCAAATTAAATGCTTTAAGAAAGAAAGAAAAAAACAGAAGCTCAAATGACCAATCAGTACATGAAAAAGTTTGAACATCATTGGCTATGGGGAAATGCACATCAAAATAATACTTGTCCTAGTAAGAATGATTATCATCAGTCACTACAGAAGCAGAGCCATTATCAAAATGAGAGAAATTCATGGGGTATTTTTTTATGAAATATTTTTTGATGCAATCATCAAAACATATTTTTTGGTGGAATCATTTAGTGTTACTTATTTTAATTCATCTACTGTGGTTTTGATATATGCAACATGAATTTAATAAGGCTCAATATGGAAAAGATATAACCTAAAGTAGACAGGACATCTTTTCTTGTCTCTTGTTTTCATTAATTACTCCTTTTTTAAAACAAAAATTTACTTGAGAGACAGTATAGCAGTAATTGATATGACATTAGAATCAATAGGCTTTTAGAAGACTAGTATGACAAGGATTCCAAGCATGGCCCTAGTATTACATATTGCAAACTTCAGTGAAGTTGCTTAGTTCAAGGCATCAGTACGTATAGTTAGCCAGGGTGAGAATCCTATCAATTAACTGCTAGCTTCAAAAACCTGCTGAAGAGTCTCAGGATCATTGCCTTAACCATCTTGTGCATATAAATGTATGGTTTTTTCCCTTGCCATGTTTCCTAGGTTTTCCCCTAGTCTTCTTTTTGTTATTTAATCCTTAAGTCCTCACTTTCCATCTAGTGGTGTTATACCTTTCAATTTTTATGTCTTCCTTTAAGTTCTTACACTAAGGAGACTATATGATATTTATACATGGGGGTCTTGTTTATTTCACTTATGAGTATATCTTCAAGTTGCATCCACTTATATAGGAAGGCATTGAGTTTATCATTCTTTATAGATGAGTACTCCTCAGCTGATGATTAGAAGCATTATGGTTGCTTCTAAGATTTAACTATCACAAACTGTACTCCTACAAACATAGGTGCACATATATCACTATTATATGATACTTTCAGTTCTAGGAAAATTCCCAGAAGGGGGATAGCTGGTTTAAATGGGATTTCCAGTTCTAGCTTTTTAAGGAGTCTCCACCTTAATTTCCACAATGGTTGAATTACTCTAGATTCCCACCAGCAGTAGAGAAGTGTTTTTTATCCCCACATCCTCTCCAACATTTGTTGCTGGTTAATTTCTTTATGCTATATAGCCATTCTTTGTGGGGTGAGATGGTATGTCAGTGTTGCTTTGATTTGCATTTCATGGATGGCTAGTGGTGTGGAACATTTTTTCATGTATTTATTAACTTCTGAAATTTCTTCCTCTGAGAAGTGTGTGTTCATCTCGGATGCCCATTTCTGTTTTGGGACTTTAAATTCTAGGGCCTTAATGTTGTTTAGGTTTTTTATAAATTCTAGAGAGCATACCTTTGTCTGAGTGTTTATTAGTTCGAGAACCTGTATTGTATCATCCTGTAATTCAGTGGTATCCCAAATTTTCTGATCAAGGAGATAATGGGGCCACAGAGGAAAGTGATTGATGATGTAGAGTATGCCTAAGGAAAGTCACATGGACATAAATCATTCTCTCAGGCTTTCACAGAGAGCAAGTTGGTCAAACAATGGTTGTGAAATCAACATGGCTGACACAGACAAAAGATCTACAAACTGGTGTGAAGGGTTTCAGGTTAAATCCTGAGGGGATTTGAATGACCTTGTCAGATACAGAAGTTATAATTTTGTTATATAAGTCTTACTTTATCTTGGTCTTAACCATCCAGCAGAAAAGTATAAAAATGAGGTATAAATAGTAAAGCTATATTAATATTCTGAACTGTAAAAGGCTCAAGTGAACAACTTCTGACATTGCCAGTCATGCAGATAACCCACTATTGTTATAGTGTACTAGACTATATTGGATTATTCTGCTGAATTCATGCTCTCACAATATATGAATGGCAATGGAATACTCATCTCTGACAAAAGTAAACAGAAAAGATATATCTATATATCTATATCTATATATATATATATATCTTTACATACTAAAGTTAGCATAGATATACAGCTACTTTCTTATAGTTCAATGAGAAGAAAGAATTGTACTAATAGTGTTTAGACAAGATATGTCTGCATCTTGTACTATTAATAACTACTATGAAGAAAACAATATGTATTGTATTAATTATTGTAACTGTCCTACTAACCTGTTTGAAACTGTTTCATTGCTAATTCATTCCAAATGAAATTAATATAAAATTATAAAGTAGACAGGAAAAGTAACATGGTTAAATTATTCTAATCTTTGGAAAGTATGTCATTGAGAAATTGACTTTTACAAAAAAGTGATTGATGAGTACTTATTTGTAAGCTCATGGGAAAGATTTCAATATTTAAGGTCAGTGATGAAGACAGTTTACAAAAAGGCAAATGAATGTTAAGGGGTGACTTTTGTTACGTATTTAATGGAGAAAGCTAAAGAAGTCATTATGCTTGACTATAAGAGAAAATACCTGAACTTGGAAATAATTCTCTAGTACAAATTATTAAAGGCAAACAAAATGAACTAACTTCTGTAATATAGAGATTTAGGGAGTTACAAGTCATGAATATTGTTGTACATAATGATGTAGTTGTAATCTGTTGCTATATGTCACTGTATTTTAAAATATCAGAATGCCGATGGCTTTGCATCTCCAGTATTTTGTTATTTAAAAAAGTAGATGTTTTTGAAAGGCGATTTAATTTGTCATATTGGATATAGTAGTTTAAATAAGTTTTAGATGAGTCTGCTGAGGACTCATGCTCTGAGGAGCTCAGTTCTCATGGCAGTCAGGTTCAGATGTAGGCTTGTCCTTATCAGCTTATGTTTATGGCTGGACAGCCATTAAGAGGGGCCTGGTGTGACTGTGAAGGGCATCTCTTGTCTCTGACCCCTTCCTATGTTTTTTTTGTCTGGTTTAGATTCCTGACTGCCATCAGGCAAATAGTTTTCCACCACCATGTCTTTCTACTATGAATCTCTTAGCCAAGAAAAACAGAGTCAGTAACCGAGGACTGAAACCCCTGAAATGATCTATTTATTTCTAGATCTTAAAACATTTATGTTTCCATTTATCAGGTGAGTTATGTCCCTTTTTTCTCTTCAAGCAAATTCATATGCTGAAGTTCTAACCCCTGTTCCAGTTCCTCACCATGTGAACGCATTTGGAGCAAACACATGTAAGGAGGTCATTAACTTAAAATAAGTACTTTATGGTGAGCTGTCTGACTGCTGACTTATATATGGAAAGAAAGTAAGAGCACACAAGAGACATCACTGATGTGTGTGCAGGAAAAACATCATGAAGGACACAATAAAATGTGACCAACAACAAACCAAAGAAAAATCTAAAGAAAAACAAAATTTGGTGACAGGACTTGAACATCCAACATTCACAACTGTAAGAAATAAAATGTTCTTATATAAACCACCCACTTTGTAGTATTTATTTATGGAAGCTGTAGAAAATAAATACACTCTATCATATATAAGATAGTAGAAAGGGCTAATTCCATTTCAACAAGTTACTTGAATCACCAGACAATTGTAAGAAAAGCCAGTACCAGTTACACACTCAGAACCCTGCAGTGAATCAATACTAACCAAAACCAAACTGAGTATGTTAGCTATAATATAAATAGAAGCTTATATTGCTTTGAGACACTGTGAAATCAAAATGTGTATTGTGTAACAGTGTGAACCTCCTATGGTAGTTTGGATGTCTTCCTAAGCCAATGTGTTAAGGACTTGGTTGCCAGCTGAAGTGTCATTGGGTACTGATGGGCTGACTGTCAGAAGGCAGTGCCCCATAGAAGGACCCAGGTCACTGAAACATGACCTTCCCAAACTTCATTCTCCTTCTAAGCTAAACGAGGGTTAAACTAAACTTATATAGAGGTGGTCAAAGTTTCTGGAGTTACAAATCTTATATAATGTCATCTATTTTGTCTCTGAAAAAGTAAAGAATAATTGTAGACTGTTTCAACTACAATAAAATTTTATCATTACTTTTAAAATAGTTAAAATTGTCCCCAGACGTTTATGTAAAAAAAATACAACTGCTACTACTTTTGTATCAATTTTAAATAGATTACATATAAAATGATTGTTATTTCACAAATAAGGAAGGGGAAAATAATTCACATGGTATGTTTTAGTTATTTGAAACTATAGCCTCAAAGGAAAACAAAACAAAACAAAAAAGATCTTGATCTTAACTTTCCACCTACAATCTGATTGTCAGATACAAATGTATATGGGTTAATGTATCCATTTCTTTTCCTTCACCTTTCCTATTTATAGGCTTAAGAAAAAATTGGTATGACTTGTATAAGAAGAAAATGTCACAAGGTTATAAAACACTGCAGAGGAAACATTTTTAATGAGTCTTATAGAATTCTGAGAAAAGGACAGATCAGAAATAATGTTTCTGCAACAGAATCAGATAATGAAACCAGTGGGTTCATGACATGTTTTCTAGTATTATTTCTACCTCTCTGCAATGCATAATTAGTGGTGGGGACAGTTAGATTGTAAACCTAGAAAAACAACATATTTTCCAAGTCTGGCTTCTAGCTTGCTGCAGGCTGTAACACACAGTGAAATATATGTAGTGAGGGCCATGAAGATCTCTATCACATCTGTCATAGCTGTACACACTGATGGATTTATCAGAATGCCAGTGAGTCTGAGGACAATGCATCATAGTCTGTGGGTCTGACTGGTCCCACAGGAGTTATTTCTTCATTGGAAAATAGGGAAAGAAGTTTTAAATAAAAATTTTTAGGAAATGAATTCATCATTCCTGATAACCCAGAAAAGATTTTGAATGTTAAAAGATTTTGAAGTCTTGTGCCTCAAAATTTACAATATTGCAAATTCACTAGCCGATTTTTGCCTATGTCATGCTCTTTTCTGAAAAAGATACTCTTTGTTTCTCATAAGTTAGGGACACAGAAGAATGGCTCTTCATATTTAATTGTTTATTGGTGTCAAAAACCTCAAAACCCAATGAAGAAACTAGTTAGAAGTTTTATTTTTTTATCTGTCTCTTCTTTTTCAAATCAACCATGAACGTAAATCCCTTGTGTGCATTGGTCACACCTAAGAACTTATTCTGATATACCAATTAAGTATATGACTTTAGGTCTAAATACAAGTATGTGAAGGGAGCACTTATGAACTCAGAAAATATGGATTTCAGTTCTTAGGAACTCTGTGGTCTAAGAATCGTATTTCATCTCAGTAGGTTATTGTGAGATCAAGTAAAATAAAATTTGGGGAAAGTAAAATGTTATACTCATTCATTTTGTTTTCTTAGAAAAGATGTATATTAAGGAAAAATATTCACAATGAAGAGTATTTCTGAGAGGACTTTGTGGTTATTGCTTAAACAATGTATGTTTAATAAATTCTCCTAATTATATAATATACTATCTAAAATGGATTTGACTTGAATTAGTTTGGGGAAGTATAAGGGTGATATTTGAAGGTATGCTAGGGCCTTATTCTTTATTTCTAAAAATTATGTCTTTCTGACCCTGGACCTAGAGAAGTCTCCTTAGGATACTAGCTTATTTTATTGGAGCATAAAGTGCTGAACTGGAGATTATTATTCATTTACATGTCACCTTACAATCTGGCAGGACGGGCACATAGTGGTTCTTCAGACTTGTGTTTCCTGTTTTTAAGTGTGTCTGAATGCAACTGGGCTGGTATCCATCCCTGGCTCCCTGTGTGCTTGGTCTTTACACTGGATTCTGTTACAAAGTGCTCTCTATCTTCATCGTCAGGAAGTAGGTTGTTTTTGCCTCAGGCTTGCAGAGATCTGAGTAAATATTTCATTAGTCAAACTAACAGCTAAACTAATACTTTCTTTTTCTTGTTATTCCTGTTTTTATGAAAGTTCTATCACAGAGACACATGAATACAAATGTCACAAACTAGAGTATAAGGGGCCAGAGATATAGCTTAGTGGCATAAGTGCCTGCCTGGCAAGTGCAACGTTCTGAATTTGATCATTGACACCCCAAAGTATCAATCAATCAATCAATCAATCAAATAAACAAACATACAAACAAACAAAACCATTCAAACAAACTGGACTATAATTATTCAAAAGCAAGCAGAAACACAGAAATGATACCCAGCATTTAGGAGCAGATTTATTTATGTTGACAGGTACTGATCAGGGTCACTCTAGGAATATGAGACCCTGACCTCTGGTGGTGCAGGGTTTTTATAAGATGCACATGAAGGAGGTACAAAGTAGACACAAAGGTGAGACAGAACAGCCTGCCACTTCTTCTGATGTTCTAGTAGGGTGAGATCATTTGTTATGAGGGTAGAATAAAAATCATCAGTTTATAAAGTTTGGAACAATGGTACAACCAGGCATCCTGTATGTATGGTTGTACACTCTTGTGGTCACAGAGGTCAAGAAAGTAGTTACAAAGCCATGAAGAATTTTCAGGACTATGCAGAACAAAGTTTTAAAGGAACAGTTTCTCTTGCTGGTTTTTCCTTTTCAATGCAAGAGTATTCGCAATCATAGAAATCTGACAAATTATATTCAAGATTTGAATCTTGAACTTGTTGCAGTTTCGGTTTTGTAAATGCATATTGCAATCATCACTTCTTGGTTGGTGTACTTCTGAGGGAAATCCCCATCACTCTTCAAGACAATTATGAGATCAGATATACAGCTATGTCTGTCATAAAGAATCTTTTGATAAAACAAGCATTTGACACTAGCTACCAGCACAAGAACCAACAAGCCAAAATAGAACAATTATATCTCCCATTTGTTGGGCTACTTTTGGAAACTATACAGCGATTAGCAAGCAGGCTGAGATACTTTGTATTCCTGTGCAGCCATGCATAACTCTGCATCCAGGGATGAATTTCTATGTGGCTTTATTTCACCTGCAAGTAATGGAAGTCTGAGCAGAGACAAAGACAGTGGTCAGAAACGTACACTGTATTTCTTGGAATTTTTGAACTATTTCATAGTAAAACTGTACATAGTGTGGTGACCACAAAAGCTTAATTAAAATATAAAAAAAAAAGAATCACAGAAATCTTTCTGAATAAAAAAATCATAAAGATTCCAAGAGTCAGCCATTGTTCTCCAGTCAGGACCATTCTAATGGTGGTACATTAAATGTGTTAGTACCACATGTTGAGGCTGGGGAGATGGCTCAGTGGAATAAGCGCTGCCTTGGCAAGCACAAGGGTCTGAGGTCAATCCCTGGTTCCACCAAAAAAACAAACAAACAAACAAACAAAAAAACCAGTGTTAAATAGTACAAAAGCAGCAAAAACAAAAGCATTTTACCTACAAGTAAATATGCTATTATGGTTTACATTTAACTTATCCCCCAGTGTCTCATATTTGGAAGATAAGTGGATCACAAGGGCACTGAATTCCTTAGCAGATTCATCCACTGTAGTTCAGTAGCTGAGTGACTCATTAGTAGGTGGGGTGTGACACAGAATGATGCATTTTTCCACAGCATCTCCATTCATTCTCTGCTTTCTAGTTGCCATGGAATAAGAAGTGGTCCATTGCCAGGCCTTTCTACCATGATATTTCTTCCTTGGTGCCAAACAACTACTGACTTAATCCTTTCTAAACCATGAGCCAAACATATCTCTTTTCCTCTAAGTATTGGGTGGCTATACTGTGTCCCATTTACAGTAAAACTGACCAACAAAGAGTGGTACTGGGAGTGGGGTAATTACTGTGATTACCTAATAACGTGTTTAGAAGTGTTTGGAACTGGTTTGTGCAAAGCATTTGGATACTTTGGAGATGCCAGGGACTCATGCACTGAGGGGCTCAGTTCTCACGAAAGTAAAGGTCAGAGAGGTAACTGGATGGTGAGAACACTGTCCTCATCAACTCATGAGTTTACAGCTAACTGACCGTTATGAAGGGACCCAGTTGGAAGAGTAGGTCTATCGATGAAGTAAAATTTATAAATAAAGTCAGAAGGAGAAAAAACTTGCTTAGGGAGAAAAAAAAAATCTTGCTTATGGATAGAAAGTTTTTTTGAGAAACCCAGGTGTGTTAGTTTTCTAGGGTAGGTGTAACAGAGTATCAGGAACTGAGTAAGTTGTAAGCACAAAAATTAATTTTTTTCACAGTTCTTAAGGGTAGAATTCTGAAATCAAGATGGCAGCCAGGCTAGGATCCTCTGAAGGCAATGCTTGTATTCTTTGTTTGGTGCTGAGATGTTTTCATGCACCCCTGGTCCTTCCCTGTGTGTTTGCTGTTCATCTTCATTACTCTCACTATGAGTGTATCCATTGTTGAATTTAGGCACTGCAAGCCCATTATGGCTTCATGCTGTCGTGAAATACCTGTCAAGATTCTAGCTCCATGGAGACTCATATTTTCATGTAACGGAGATTAGCAGTTCAACATTTTTTGGGAGGATGAAATTCAAGATGCAACACCTTGAAAAAATTCTGTAGAGTCAAAAGGAGTATTTTAGATGTTTAAAGAAAAACCCACCAACCTGCAATCATATATCCACTGAAATAATCCTCAAAAGGGGAGGAAAAATAGGTTTTCTAAGATGAAATAAATCCCCCAAACTGAAAAATTAAATTGTCATTAGTCTTGTCTTTCATTAATTGCTTATGGAAGTTCTTCAGAGTGAGGAAAAAGATCTATATGAAGAAAAGAGGCATGCTTGACTGAGAATAAGCAATAGATAGATAGATGATAGGTAGATAGATAGATGATAGATAGATAGATAGATAGATATAGAGAAAAAGTAAGAGAGAGCATATATATACTATATATGCTATATATATATATATTTATATATATATATATATATAATCTAATAAATATGTCACATAGCAGAGGAATCTAAGAAAAAATGATGAACTAATGTCATGGTGTGTTGAATAGGCTCTGAGGGATATGATATTCAATATAAACTTTAAAGGAAAGACACACACAATGTATAAGCTTAAGTTAGTAATGATGTTTACATTAGTTCTTTAATTGGAAAACATCACATATTAATATAAAATGTTAATGACATAAAAAACTGAGTGTGGGATACATTGAAATATCCTATACTGAATTCAGAAAGGGTGTCTGGCAATCAAAAAGTATTCTTACATGAAAGGTCTACTCAAATTTTTTGTTAAACAAATGAGAATATTTTAAATTGAATTGATGACTTATAAAGAAATGCTTAAAATCTGAGAGGTAAAGATCTAGACAGAGGCAGGCTTCATGATTCACTGAGTTTTTTTTGTCAGAGGAATCCATGTTTGCGCTAGATTTTTTTTTATGCCTGGATAACACATGGAGAATATGTCTGCTCTGTGCCACTTGTGTATCTATTTATCTTGCTGTGTTCCCAAATTTAAGACTTAAAACTGCTCTTTTACCAGAGCCACCTCTCAGAATTGTTTATACTAAAGACAATCTTTGGATTTCGTTTTGAAAACTTTTATTGTGTAAAAGTAAAATGGGAAGGCAATTAAGCATGAAATAATTTCATTCTTGATAAAAATGTATGGCATGCTACAAAATCTGAAACAAACTAGCTTAGAATTCAACTGCTTTAACGGCAATCTTGGAAGATGAGCTAACATATTCTAGCACTACATTGGATAGTCCTTTTTTTTTCTTTTTTGATATTTCTGAGACAGGGTTTCACTGTGCAATTTAGGCTGGCCTTGAGCTCACTTAGCAGCTCAGACTGGCCACGTACTCACAGCAGTTCTCCAGCCTAGGCCTCCTGAGTGCTGGAACTACAAGGTGTGCGCCACTACACCAGATTGGATAGCCTTTGAAGACAGAACCATATTGTTTACTTCTTGCTGTAGGATCAGTGACAAGTTTCCTTCCTGCAGCTATGCTCCAGGTGTTCCTGGTCTACCTGTCTCTTCTTGGCCTATGGAATTTGCCATTAATAACCCAACACAAGTATGCTAATCTGCCTTCTATTGTTTTTGCTGTAATAACATCCTGTTTTGTGACTCAGAAATGCTCAGTAAGTTTTCATGCAAACTGAAAGGTTATATTACTGGTTTATATAATATTTGGTGGCAGTTCTGATTCCATTCCCTTTCAGCACTATCAAGTATATTTAAGTTGCAAAAAATCCCAAGAAGAGTGTCATTTCCATTTCTTTTTCTTTAAAACTTTAAGTGTATTTTGTCTTCCACTCGGTAGGATGCTGCACAAGTATAATACCAGCACTCTGAGAGGCTGAAGCAGGAGGATTATAAGACTTGGTAACTGACAGAAACCCTGTGTTAGAATAAAAAATAAAAAAGAACTGAGGTATAGTTCCATGAAAAAGTCCTGAGTTAATCCTCAGTGCCAAATTAGATTTCATATTGTATTTCAATAATTTCTCTTCCAAGGCCCCATGTCTTTGATTTCCTATGTCTGATTATCAGTTTTTATTATCCTACTTAAATTAGGTGCTGTGAAGTATTCCCAGTCTCAGAACTTGTAGATTACCATTAACTCAAAACACATATATTGTTCAAAATTTCAAGGAGATACCTCTGTGCCCCTCAGCCCTGCCTCAAATCCTGAGTCCAGAAGGAAACTGGAAGATTTTTAGAATACTTACTTATTTCATTAACAAAAACCAAAAAAAAAAAAAAAAAAACAACATACTTTTCAAAGTTCCTTATTTGATTTAGATTATACGAATTTATGATTTGAGGATTTTCTTTTTAAAATAGGATCTTCTGTGTAGTTTAGCCTGGCCTTGAACTTGCTGTGGAACCCAACGTTCCTCGTCCTCATGGAGCTCCTCCTCCCTCAGCCTCTGGAATGCTGGCATTTCTGATGTGTGCCACCATGTACCATGTTTCTCTGCTAACTGGCCTTGGTAGTACCATCTTCACTTCATGTTGAAAGTATACATGGTGAACATGGCTGACACTTTTCTTAATTTTGCACTTATTGCAGCATTTGTGCAACTTCATCATTGTGGACTTAAGCTCCCACCTATTCTTTCCAACTTCTACTCTAGAAAATCCACCATGTACAGCTCCCATATATACCCAAATTATTTGGAGTTCTTTGGGTGGGATACATAGCTCCTATCCTTGTTTATTTATTGAATCATTTTATTTTTTTCTTTTCTTTTTGGTAGTGGAAATCAAACTCAGGACATTGTGCTTGCCAGGTATGTGCTGGTGCTACTGTGCTACACACCAGTATGAACTCATGGCTATTTATTTTTATAACTTGATTAAATTCCAATACTATATTTTGTTGTTCAAATTGGTCTGGTTTAAACCTGTGTGTTAGTCATCTTTCTACCACTGTGACAAAATATTTAAGATAATAATTAGAAAGGAAGAAATGATTCTTTTGGCTCAGGGCTTTGGAGATTTGTTGATGGTCATCTTGATCCATTGTTTTTGGGTCTGAAGTTAGGGAGCATATCATAGTGCAAGAATGTTATGGAGCAAAGCTGATACTTCAGGGAAGCTAAGAATGAGAGACAGAGAGAGATATAGAGAGACAGAGAGAGAGAGAGACAGACAGACAGAGACAGAGACAGAGAGAAAGAGGAATAGAAGTTATCCTTTGAAACCATCTTTCTGGTGGCTTGTGTCTTCCAATTGCTGCTCCTTATCCAGCTATATACCCATAAATTGATGGAACTTGGTGTCTTGATCCAGTCATTTTTTAGACCATACCTCTGATCTCTGTTGAATTGGGGATCGATTCCGCAAACCCTCAATACATTAGATCTTTTGGAAAAAGCTTCATGATTAAAATAGGATTGCATGCCATATGTTTCTTTTTTTCTTTTAGAAATACAGGGTACTTGTAGAGTTTTCATATTTTTTGCCTCAGTCTTAGAATTAACCATTTCTCCAATGAGTTCTCTTTTGCTTTATTGGAGGATGTGTTAGAAATTGAGATATAGGTGTTAGGTATGCTTATAGCTCCTGGGTGTCAGTGACTAAGAACTTTCAGTTGAGAAAACAAAGAGATATTTACATGTATACTAATATGTGTACATTTTGTTCTGATAAATGACTATTGTACATATATCCATGTTGAAAATACTTGTACATATTATAATTCTTATATAAAACTGTATCTCCCTTAAATTAGACATGAGTTCACACTAGTGGCTCCACTCTGATCTTATTATTACTTACCACATTACTCATTACTCAGGTGGTATCACTCATGTGGTATCACTCAGTCACTCAGGTAATTCTCTCTCTGTATATAAATTATTTCCTACTCTAGCAATGGGAAATCTGTCTCATATAACCTACCAACTACTTACTTCACTGTTGGATTCCACCATACATGTATAATAGCTTCAGGACTAACCCATGCTTCTGTGGAAAATAGTTTAATAGTAAGTATAGTGCTTACTTATATATAATATCTTTTACTTTTAATCTTAAAAATTCCACTCATTTCCAAAGTTACTTAGGTTAGCATTTTTTCACCTATCTTTGTCAGTGTGGTTATTGAAAAAAAATTAATGCATTTTTGTACCTTTCATATATTCTAGACTCCACCCTGGAATCTTGTAGCCTCCTTAATGATTTATTATTATTATCTTTATACCAGGGTATTTAATATGCCAAAGATATTTACAGTTCTCAAAAATGCATAATGTTGTGTATCCACCTCAGTAGAATCACACAAATATCTAAAAGTCCCTTGTGTTTTATCCATTTAACCCAATTTGTCTTCTATGTACCTGGCAGTCATTTGTTAAAATTTCATGTTATGTACTACAGAGTATAAATCTTTAAAATAAGTCTCTTTCTCATATTTAAGACTATTTGTATTTATTCTAAATGACCTTTTATTTAAAAGAAATATAAAGAAGAAGAATATGATTATGACTTTCCTGGTAATATATTGCTCTCTAACAAGTCACGTAAAACTCAATAATTCATTTACTTATTTTTGAATATTTTAGAGTACAAATTAGAATTAAAACATAAAAACTTACAAGTGATATTTTTACTTAACAAAGTAATATCAATTTTACAGTATTTGCTTCAATGCACAATGTTATCTTCTAAGCATTCATATTACCAGATATATGCATGTAAATTTTTTTGCATGTAAAATTGGAAGTAGAAAGAAAAAAAGAAATATATAAGAAATTAAGAAGACAGAAGTACAAACAACTGAAAAAGGAGATGAAACAAATTAAAGCATTAATTGCTTCTTTCTATATACTAGCAAAAATGCATAATACAGTTGTTGAAAAATCCTGCTTACATACATAAATGTATCTCTTTCCCCACTTCCTGTCCTGTCCTCTCCTCAACTCGATAACTCTTTCATTTTGAATAAATTCATTTCCTTTTACCAGTGCCAACTGTACCTTTCAGATTACATTTTTTCACTGTCAGGTTCTCACACTAAGGAGACAACATGATGCTTGTACATGTGAGTATGATTTATTTCACTTAAGAGGATATTCTCTGGTTGCATCCATTTACTGACAAACAACTCAACTTTATCCTCTTTTATAGCTGAATAACACTCTATTGTGTAAAAACACTACATCTTCTTTATCCATGCTTCAGTTGATGAGCATCTGGCTAGTTTGCAAGATTTAAATACAACAAATTGTTGTAAACATGCATACACATATATCCCTGTGGTATGAGGTTTACAGTTCTTCTGGGAAAATATCCAGTAGGGGAATAGCTGGCTTGAATGGGGCTTCTAATCTTAGCTTTTGAAGAATCTCCACAATGATTTTCATAGTGGTTGTGCTAGTCTGCACTCCAACCAACAGTGTAGAAGTGTTCCATTTTTCTCCACAGCCTCTCCAGCATTTGTTACTGGCTAACTTCTTAATGTTAGCCATTATTTCTGGGGTGAGATGGAATCTCAGTGTTGTCTTAATCTGCATTTCTCAAATGACTAATGATGAACAATTTTTTCATATATTATTTACCATTTGCATTTCTTCCTCTAAGAAGTATATATTAATTTCAAATGCCCATTTTTGGATTGGGTCTTTGAATTAAGGGGACTGATTTTTTAAAATTCTTTGTATGTTCTAGATAGAAGACCTTTGCCTGAGGGATAGTGGGCTATGATTTTCCCCAGTTTGTTGTTATTCTTTTACTCTGCTGGAGATTTGCTTTGAAGTGCAGAAAGTTTTCGGAAATGTGAGAGCCCAGTTGTTGACTCTTTGAAGTATTGCCCATGCATTTTAGCTTTTGTTCACAAACTCTCTATCTACCCTTATGTCTTTAAGATTTCTACCTACATTTTCCATCAGAAGATTTAGTGTTTCTGTGTTAATATTTAAATTTTTGATCCATTTGGACTGCAGTTTTCTGCATAGTGACAGGTATCTGTCTAGTTTCAGCTTTCAGCCTGCAAAATCCAGTTTTACCAGCATCATTTATTAAAGAGGCTATTTTTCTTCCATTGAGCCTGTTTGGCCTCTTTATCAAAGATAAGGTGCTAAGGGTGTTTGCAGTTGTGTCTGCATCTTCTATTCTTTTCCTTTGACCCTCAGGTGTGTCTCTCTGCCAGTGCCATGCAGATTTTATCACAGTAGCTTTGTAGTATAATTTTATGTCACAAATTGAGATAATTCCTTTCCTTTGATTTCTGGGATTGATTTTGATATTCTGGATCCCTTCTAGTGCAAGTGAAATTGAGGAACTTTTTCTCTAACCCTGTGATGTATAGTAATGGTATTTTAACCAAGATTGCATTGAATCTGTGTAACAATTTTTGGAGTAAAGTATGGCCACTTTTACAATGTTGGTTGTTCCTATTCAGCATAGAATATTTTTCCATTTTTTAAAATTCTCTTCAATTTCTTTTCTCACAGTACCATAATTTTCACTGTATGAATCCTTTGCATCCTTTGTGAGATTAATTCCTAAGTATTTTATTTTTCTGAATGTTCTTGTGAAAGATGTGGTTGCCCTTGTTTCTCTCTGTCAGTTCTTTGTGTACAAAAATGCTACTGATTTTTGCACGTTGACTTCATATCCTTCTATGCTGCTAAATTTGGTGATTAAGTGTATAAGATTTTCGGTGGAGTATTTAGGATCCTTATTTAGAGTGTTATGTAATCTGCAAATAATGATAATTTCACTTCTTCATTTCCAATCCTTATTCCTTTTCTCTCTCTTGTCTAATTGCTCTGACTAATGTTTCCAGAACAATATTGAATAGGATTGAATACGGTGGATATCCTTGTTTTGTTCCTGATTTTATAGGTAAGGCTTTCAGTTTCTGCTGAATTAGCATGATGTTGGCTGTGGGTTTCTCATAGGCAGGCAGCTTGTAGCAGGTTTTCACATAGACCATCTATTCCAAGTCTCACTATGCTTTTTTTTTTTTTTTTTTTTTTTTTTTTTTTTTTTTTTTTTTTTTTTTTTTTTTTTTTTTTTTTTTTTTTTTTTTTTTTTTTTGTCACGAATGAGTGTTGGACTTTGTGAAAAGCTTTTCTGCATCTATTGAGATGATCATGTGGTTTTTGTTCTGCTGATGTAGTGCATTATATTTCATATGATTTTTGTTGTTTCTAATGTTGTGGCATATTGCGTTCATAGATTGGCATATTTTGAAGCATCTAGCATTGCTGGAATGAATCCTACTTGGTATTGATGATTTGCTCTTTGCTAGCATTTTATTAAGGATTTTTTCATGTATATTCACTAGAGAAATTGGCCTGCAGTTCTCTTTTTTAGTTGGATCTTTCTCTGGCTTTGTATTCAGAGAACTACTTGCCTCTAATAATCAGTTTGAAAGAATTGCTTCCGTTTCAATTTTATGAAGAGAGTGTGAAAAATTGCCATTGAATGTTCTCTAAATTTCATGTAGAATTCTACTGTAAATCTATTGGAATATGTGCTTTTCTTTGTTGGCAAGTTTTCTAAAATTACACTTTCAATTTTATTTCTTATTGTATTATTCAGAGATTGTATACCTTCTTGTCTCAGTTTTGGCATTTGATACACATCTAGGAAACTGTCCATTTCTTCTGTGTTTTCCATCGTGTGAGAGTAAGGCATTTGGAAGTAGGTAATGAACATCTTCTGAACTGTAGAATCTGTCAGATTTCACCCTTTTCATTGTTTATTGCATGAATTTTGTTTGTTTTCTTTCTTGTTTTGTTTTTCTTTTTGGTGGAACTGGGGATTGAACTCAGGCTCTTGTGCAGCCCTTATTCTACTGAGCGATCTCCCCAGCTCTCTTTCCTGTTTTTCCTTAGGTTGTCTGGTGTTTATCAATTTTATTTATTCTTTCCAAAAGCCAACTCTGATTTGTTTGGTCTTTGTATTGTTTCCTTCATTTTCAATGCATTAATTTCTGCTCTAATCTTTATAATTTCTTACCTTCTTTGGGCTTGACCTGCTCTTCTTTTTCTAGGAGGTTGAGGTACAGGATAAGCTCATTTTGGGGGGCTTGTTCTGTTTTCATAGTGTGTGATTTACCAATATCAGTTTTCTCCTTGAGACAGCTTTCATTGAATCCCATAGCTTTTGCTAAATTGTAGTTGCATTTTCAATTGTAAATATTTTTAAAATTTCTTCTTTAAGGAGGTTCAAATGAAGAACCATTTTTGTATCTGTATATACAAATAGCTAGGGTGGGTATACAGCTACTTTCTCTTAATTCAATGAGAATAAAGATTTGTACTAATAGTGTTTAGACAAAATATCATGCCTGCCTCTTTTACTATGAATAGCCACTATGAGGACAACAATATGCAATGCATGAATTATTAAACTTGTTCTACTAATCAGTTTTGAAACTGTCTCATTGTTATTTGTTTCTCAATAAAATTAATAAAAAATAAATTTTTTCTTTAAATTCATCTGTGACTCACTTGTTATTTAAGAGGTCGTTATTTAATTTCCATGTGTTTAAGGTGTTTTGTGCTTTCTTTTGTCAATAATGTCCAGTTTTCTTGTACTATGATCAAATAGTATGCATGGGATAATATCAGTTTCTTTGCATTTATTTAAGAGTGCTATGTGATTTTGCATATGGTTTGTGTTGGAGAATGCCCCTTGTGCAGGTGAGAAGAATGTGTATTCTGTTGTTGTTGGATGAAACATTCAGTAGAGGTGTACCACGTCAATTTCTTCCCAGGTTTGGTTTAGTTCTGCTATTTATTTGATAATTTTTTGCCTTGTTGATTTATCTCTTTGTGGCAGTGGCTTCTTAAAGTCCCCCATTAAAAGGGACCAAGGAGATGGCTCAGTAGAATAAGCACTTCCCTGACAAGTCCAATTTCAATCCCCAGTTCTGCCAAAACAAAACAATAACAAAAGTTCCCCATTATTCTTGTACTGTTGCCCATTTGATTTTTTTCATGTGTTAAAATTTGTCTTATTTAGAAGGGTGCTCCTACATTTGTTGCATATATATTTATTATTGTTATAGCTTCTCTTGAAGTTTTCTCTTAAGAAGTATGTAGTGACTTTCGTTATCTCTTTGAATGATGTTGTGTGTTGTTGGATTTTGTTTGTTCATCCACTCTGGTAGTCTGTTTCTTTTCATTGGTGAACTGAGGCAATTTACGTTGATGGTCATAACTCATACATATTGGCTTAACTTTGTCATGTTATTTTCCTGTTATAGGTTCTGTACTCCCCCGCTCTTTTTAATTATTTGCTTGGTTTGGTGGTTCCTTTCTTTTGCTTTTGAAGTTGTGATCACTTTTATCTCTTTCTAGAATATCTTTTAGTACTCTTTTTAGGTTTGGTTGGTGGTCATGAATTTCTTCAATTTTTCTTTGTCATGGGATGATTCCATTTTCCTATTGCATTTGTTAGATAGTTTCAACCTGGGGTTGAAACTATTTTCTTTCAGGAGCTGAAATACTTCACTCCAACCTCTTTTTGCTTTGAGAAATCTGCCAAGATTCTGATGGGTTTCCCATTGTAGGTTTTCTGTTTCTTTTTTCCAACAGATTTTCATAGTTATTTTCTGCTCAAATTCTGAGATCCTAATTAGTGTGTGTCAAGCTGTAGATTTATTTTGATCATGGCTATTTGATGTTGTATATGTATCACTTATCAGTATATCAGATTCTTTTCTCATGTTTGGAAAATCTTGCTAGTACTTCTGTAAATAGCCTTTTCAGGTAACTTTTGCTGTCTCCTGCTATTTCCTTGCCATCTATTATTCTTAGAGTATTTACTTTGTGCTGCATTATAGTTCCTGAATTGTTATTTTCTGGTACCTTGTCAGTTTTAGGAGCTCTTTCTTTTCACATTCATTAGCTGCACTACTGTCTTTGATATCTCAAAGTCTGACTTTAGTTTTGCTCAATTGGCATTGCTTGCTTTCATTGGAATTGTCAATTTCCTGGATATCTGTTTGAATCTGTTTCATGCTTTCCAAATTTTTTCTATATTATTCTATTCATATATATATATATATATATATATATATATATATATATATATATATATATATATATATATATATATATATATATATCTTCTTTAGCTGTACTGAACAATTCTTTTACAGTTGTTCTTATTTCCTTGTTGACCTGAGATTATTTTTGATCTCATTTCTTCTATAGCCTAATGGACTTGTTTCTTTACTTCCATTGATATCATTTCTGATCATGATTTCTAAATTCTTATATGCTATCATCCTCTGGATTTTTTTTCTCGGTAGGCCAAAGTACTGGGATTGCATTTTGCTCCTGTGTTTTGACATTTTCAAAGTTCCCAGTAGTCACCCAGATTGAGTCCTGCAGGCTTCATAGAGTCTGCCAAACTCCTTAACTGGCTCCAAGAAAGCTTCATGGCTGCTTGTGCTGTGCCCACAGATCACATCTCTCTTGTGTTCTATAGGCCACTCAGAATTTTCCTAAGTTCTTAAAAGCTTGGATTGGCACCAGCAGAAGGAGCTCCATGGCTGTGTGCTCTGGGATGAGGAAGGTGAGAGCTTACCAGAGTTCTGCAGGCTGCTTATAGGCAGCCAAAGTTCTTCAATGGTGCCATTTCTCCTAAAAATTTGTAATCAGGGCAAGGACTCAGTAAGGAATAATTTTCTCTGTTCTTCCACTGTGTGATCTGATCTTATCCTTTCAGTGAGTAGCCCACTTGCATAAGAATGTTTTTCACGGACTTCTTGGGAAATGCATTCATTGTGATAAATATTTATTGACTACTTATTATGTGTGAAGCATTCTGTTAAGCCATGTGATGAATACAAAAACCCAAACATAAAGATTTTTTTCTGGCCTCTAAGGAGTTTATAAATCTAGGACATTTTAATTTTGATGGAGATTTAAATAGTAGGATAAATAGTTGAGTCTGAAACATGATAAACGACTTCTCTGACTCTACAATCTGGTATAAGTGCTTCAGCAGTAATGTGCTGGATCCTCAGGATAAGAGACCCACACATCTGGTACCTGATTGCTTTAATGTTCCCTCAGCGCAGTGTTTCACAACAGCCATCACATGCTGCATGACAGCACGTGCTGCTGGAGAACAAAAGGAGAAATCATGTCACTGTCTTGAAAGTCATGGTATAAAATTGCTCTCATCACTTTTACTTGTATTCCATTGCTCAAATCCTTGTCACATGGTCACACCTACAGGCTAACATGAGAAAAAGATGTTCATCTGAAATTAACTAAAATCGAATCAAAATTTACCTTACATTGATAAAGGTGATGAGAGTATTACTTCAAAAGCATCATACAATATTGAATAACATACTATATACAATATTGACTATGATATGTAGAAAAATATGGTATGCTACTCATTATGAGACTGGTATAAATAATTGTTTCATAATTGAAAAGAGAAACAAATTAACTGCAGACATTATGGTCAAGAAATCTTACATACATTCTTCTGAATCTGTAAGAATGGGTAAAAATTTGAAAGACTAAATTCTGACCAGCGTCAGAAAGATACACAGTTGAAATTTGGACGAGCAGAAACTTCAGCTGCTGCAAGTAGCTGAAGACACAGATGAAAAGTTAAGTGAGCAGGCAATTTTAGATGACTTTGAATTTTACACTACATTCAAGAATGAGATTGTGGCTGAGCACAGCTATATGCAAAGCACATAATAGGTTATTAATAAATCTTATATCTACTGCCTTAAATGGAGTGAGATTTAATTCTGCACTTACTAAATGTGTTGATTTTCTTCAATAAGTGGCTAATATAACCTATGTGAGAAATTACTTCTTGTGACAGAGGACAGTAGAGAACAACAGACTGAGTATTGGAAGGTGAGTTAGTTGCATGGGATCAAGAGAGAAGTTTGTCAGTTGTAAACTTCAAAAAAAGAAGACAAGATTTAAAATGTTTAAAAAGAAAGCAACTGCTTAAAATATAGGTGTTCACATTGAAGAGTTTTCTCTAAGCTGTCCAATTTTAACATTCCTCCTTCCTCCCCATTTAAAGAAGGTTAGTTTCCATTCTTTCTCCCACTGTATTTTTCTTTTCTTTTTGACTTTCTTCCTTTCCCTTTTAGCACTGTTTATTTTTAATTTTCACTGGATGTGCTAGTTATGGCTACTTTAGAGGGCATGAAGCTATCAATAGAAATCCTTAAGCATTCTTCTAATTAATTTCATATTTTCAATGTGTTACATGATTATGTATTATCATCTATGATTCAGAAAATAGCCAACTGCTGGAGACACTTGTATATAGATAATGAAAAAATAAAGGCTAGAGAAAAGGAAAGAAAAAGTGTGTAAATCAAAGAAAATGTGACAATGAAAAGATAGATAAATTAAGTTACCTATAAACAAACCTTTCCCAATATTAATTTTTATATTTATTGGTATAATTTTAGGAAAAGTAAAAAGCATATATAGATAAATTCATTGGATATGCCCACTTTCTTTAAAATAACTGTTGCTGTCAATAAAAAGTGGTAAAATTTGATCTTATAGAAATATCTTATGCTAATATATATGAAAAAGAATAAGTAAATGATATATCATTTCATGTCTTTCTCAGTTCAGGAAAATAATATTCAAACTCTTCAATGGATAAGGAGCTGATTTTGTGCCAGATGGTAGAAAGAAGATCCCTAGACCATTCCCTTTCAAGATTTTTGCTAATGTTTGAGAGATAAAAAATTCGCTCATGTTTAACTTACAATTTGGCTTTGAATGTAGCCACTTTGTCTGTTGACTTTAACACAGCTGTCATTGCCTCCTGAGGTAATAGTGTTTATTGAGCAGCTGAATATTCACATGAATAATCAAGTCCTGTGACCCTTTCTGGTCATTGAAATGTACTTCCAGTGCTGAATGATTTTCTAAAAGAAAAATCCCGAATACCTCTTATAAGTCAAAAACTTTCCAGTGATCTTCCTTTAAAAAGCTGTCTCACTTCATATAAGAGAAGATATGTGTGTTCTGTCTCTCTACATAGAGCTGTGCAAACAGACACAAGTTAAGGGCATGCACTTTAATACGTTTGATAATTTTGATTGTGTCATGTAAAATGTTAAGTTCAGGTGAAATTTTTAAGTAAACCAACATTTCTCTATGAAGCAATTTCTTTGACCCAAGTAGTGAACCCAGAACCTTGCCCAATCATGACAGCAACTCCATCCATGCATATACAAAACCAAAATGGCTTTCCTAATATAGAATTTGATTCCTGACTTAACTGGTTTTGTAGGTGTGATGTTGGTTAGCATCAAAAAGACACATAGCATAGCCTCACCCACATCATCCTGAAAAATGTACCACATGAAAACAAGCATTGTTGCCAGCATCCATAGACTCATCAACCTGTATTGCACACTGCCACAACTTATTACTTATAACTATGAATACTATCTAACGACTCTCTTTAAAAATATCATCTATGATGTTGTAAATTGTTTAATTATGTACTAGCTGAAAGAGGAACACATGCTATCTTTTGTAGACTTTCCTAAGAGCTCATGGCAAGTGTGTTTGCTGGTAGGCAGGGTAAACTCTTCAGCAATAAAAGACTTCTTAGCTTTAGCAATACGGCTAGCCATTAAGGACAGTGCTGTTAGTACAAACACATTTGATGGAGTTCTGGCCTTCATAATTGCTGCTTTGTGTTCAATTTTTTCTCTTTTGAAAATCTCCGAAGGCTTTTCTGTTAATGCTGAGTGCTTGGTCTCCCTGTGGCCAAGAGGTTTTGCAGGTATCCTGCTTCTTTGTGGAGCCAGGGACATGTATTACACAAAGAAGACCTGGAAATTATGAATTGTCTTTCACTTGTAGGGACTTGGTATTTTCTTTTAAGTGCAACTGTCTTTTGTTGATGGTCTCAGAGTCTTTTGTTCTATCCTCTTGGGTCGTTCCTCTTTTTCCAAGCAGGTCTCCAGTAACATTTGGTTCTACTCGTTTTGGTGACAGTTATAACTTGTGTGCTTAACAAAACTGTGACTGATGTAATTGTTTTGTGTGGCAAGAGAAGGCATGATAGCATTGGTGAGGTGACCAGAACAGGGCTGGCTGTGCATAGACCAAATATCAGATACTGACTCGAAACTTGTCCCGTGATGAAGCTGTGCAGTTGAAATGCTTCAACTCACTTGTTCCTAGAAGCCTTCCACCACGTGCAGCTTAGCACTTGCCACTCACAGAAAGGGTTTTGATATAGCCTTCAAGCAATTAAATTATTATGGTCTCTGAGTGATCAAGTGTATCTGCAAGTTGTAATCTGCATTTACATCCCCTCAGCATCATTAGCATCACTGCCTCAGAATTGCCTCTGCTGTTGTATTCTCACAGGAATATACAGCCTGGATCACCCAAGCATGCATGCAGTTTATAGGGCTCACACTCCTAGGGAAATCTAATGCTGTCACAGGTCTGACAGTAGACACAGTTCAAGCAATAATGCAAGTAATGAGAACAGCTTTAAATACAGATGATGGTTCACTTGCTCACTAACTATTCCTTATTGGAGGTATGATTCATCACTAGCATTTAAAAAAACACTTAAAAGAGAAATACAACATTAAGATGGATGATTCTATTGAATGTGGGGGGGTTCTCTGTACTTTTTCTCTGAAAAATTATTATTTATTGCTTTTGTTTTTAAGTGTAAAGTCTCTTACACTTTCTTTTTTTTTTAAAAAAATGTATTTAGTACAGGCTTTACACCATCCACAGCATCTCACTACTTAGCTCAGACTCGTAGTAATTCCACTGTTTTCAGCCTTCCAAGTGCTGGGATTACAGTCATGCACCACCACACCCAGCTCAATCTCCATCTCAGAGTGCCCCTGGGGGGCAGGACCAGCCTGGCATGTCCAGCCTGGCACCTGAGGATTAAACCCTGGCTACTGAGCTCCTCTTACACTTTCACGTTTAGGCTATATAGCTGAGAAATGCAATCTGTGTAATTTTTCTTTTTCAGATAATTTGGTTATAGAAACAATAGAGAAATATGGAAAATTAGTTTTGCACAGATGACTGGTTAATTGTGATATAGTTTTTGAAATTTTTTTCATCACAGGTTACTTTCAGAATGTTTAGATTAATTACTGTATTCCACAAAGGTAATTTTGGGAGCCTTTGAAATCTAAATCGCTCTTGTCTTAAAGGGCTACTTCCAGATATGAAATTCAATTATTCTCTAGTATTGATTTTTAAAAAGTTAATATATTAGGAATCTGTCTTAAACCCCATTATAGGAGCTATTATAGCAGAAATACCAACATATGACTATTTCCCAGAATAGAATAAAGAAGAGTGACAAAGGATAAGACTTCACTGTCTTTCCTACCATGCTTCCTGGAAAAAAAAATCTCTTCATTGTGTAGTGTGATGAACAATTTAAAATTATACTGTTTGCAAGCTTTCTGATTTGGAATGCTAAGCTGAATTCATGCCTATAAATTGCCTTTAGTATGTAAATGCATTGAAGAAGCTTTTATAGAACATTCAGTTTACAGGGTACATTTAAATCCATTTCTTAGAATAACACTCTGAGTTAGATTGAGTTTCCATCTTACAAAGAAAAATTAGTACACAAAGATTTTTCATCTATCCCAGCCTGGACATGAAGTAATAATGAAGCATCGATCACCAGTTTTTCACAAAAGGCTTTTTTATGTCAACACATGTTTAAAACTGGTAATTTATTATTGGAACCTGGCCATAAGGTGATTATGGACTAGGAGGAAAGCAAAAGCTAAAATAAACAGTAAGTACAACATAATCATTCCTGTAATGTGTGCATAGGTAAAGTATTATGAGGAAATAGGCAAAGTGTATCTAATTATATTTAAGATTGTAAGGGAAGATGTTAGTGAAAATTATCCAAAAATGTCTTGAATAACCTATTAAGAAAGAAGCAAATACTAGTGCATATTAGTTGCTAACTTGTGGGTTGGAAGCTTAGAGTTCATGGTATATGGAATAGTAGTGTGCTCAAAGTTTGTGACTCTATGGGATTTTGAAACACATAGAGGAGCTAGTAGTGCTTATGAAATTATTGAACGAAGTTTGATTGCAGAGATGATAGAAAAAGAGTTTGAAGGTAGGGACTGCCCCATTAATTAATGAGTTTTATATTTTTTCCTAAGAATTTTATGCTTTAAATTTAGGAAGTAAGAGTTGGGAAGTTTTACAGTAAATTAAAAAAACATAAGATTTACTTTTTAAGAAAACCTATGGGAAAATTAGAAGGGACAAGATTTATTTATATTTCCTTGCACAAACACTAATGAGTGTGGGAGCTATGTCAGTGTAATAATAATTGACTTACGCAATGTAGTAATGGAATAGCTAGTTCCCTACCAAGTAAAATGTAAGTCAGAGGTAGGCAGATAAATCAACATGTACTTTTTAGAAATTTCACAAAGAATGATGAAAAGCACATTACCTAAAATGTTCAGAAAGAAAAGATGTGAAAGATTTATTACAAACCATGCATGACTTGTTACCAGTCTTCCAGGTGATCGTAATACTCAGGTTGTGATACTTGTGGAGATTAGAGCCTGGACAAAATCTCAAGTAGTAATAATCTGAAATTTGTTCTCTTAAATTCCCCACCCAAATTTTGTTCCAAGAAGGTTTTTAAATTATGCTATGCTGCCATTATATAAATAAAACATATCTTTGCAATAATTGTCATTTAAGTCTTGTGCTGGAAAAGATCCATATCCCCAGAAGTTACTGCATTTTGTATGAACCATCAAATAAGGGCAGAACTCGTTGAAACTTGCATGTAAGTTCTTCAGTGAGGAGTGACAAAGCCTTAGAAAGATACCTGATGAGATAAAGTAAAGGGTTTCATGTAAGAAAATACCTAGATCTCTGTGAAATGGCAATGACTGGCATGAGCCATGAAAAACCATGAGAAACCAAAGTGGGCTAGGGAGCAGTGTGAAACTAGCTACCCCAAAAACGCTTTCAGTACTGAAGAAAGTCATTTCGTAAGCTTTCCTGGCCTTTGATGGAAGGGAAGCTGTGATTTAAAATAGAAATACCATCATTTCTTTCTTTCTTTTTTTTTTTTTTTTTTTTTTTTTTGGCAGAACCAGGGATTGAACTCAGGCCCTTGTGCTTGCCACGGAAGCACTTATTCCACTGAGCCATCTCCCTGGCACTGCCATCTATATTTTAATGTTAATATATATGTCTATTTGTATGTGTCTTAAGCAATATATTATAGAACATAGATTTTTATAATGTGGATCATATTCTTCCCAACTAAATCTTTGTTTCTGAAACAATTCCAAGGGTTCTTTTCACCAAGTTAGCTGGATTAGTTAGCTTCTATAGCAACAGTATAGAGAAAGCAAGAGACATCTCTTACATAATCAAATAAGAATGAGATTGACTCCTTCATGGTATAGTTGCAAACAGTCAGCACTTCTTAAACTAAAGGTGTATTCATTTATTGGAAAGTAATTTATTAGTGTTTGTCCAGTTTCAGATGTCTGGGACTCCAATTCTATTTGGGTCCAAGGATTTTTTAGCTTCAACCTTAGGCAAATTACATAATCTGGCTAAGGCTTTCTTCACAGTTATAATAGAGAGAGAAACATTTCTTTATTCAGAAAGATATGATAATTGCTTAATATTCCAACTTCTGATTAAATAATAAATATTGTTGATGATCTCCATAAAGAAATACAATATACTGGCTAAAATAAAAATGCAGCTGTAGTAAAGGAGCTGAGAAAGTCTTTTTCTCTGAATAAAACTAAAAAAAATTGGTGCACAAATACAACAATTAATATTTATACAGTCAAGTAGTATCAGTGATCCAAGCTCTACTATGTGGTGAGTAGATTTCTAAAGTGGTATTCAGTTTTAAGTGGTTTATCTAGTTGACAAGCTAGTGTTTTATTTTCTTATTGCAGTAGCGGGGAACTCAGGACCCTGAGTTTGTCAGGCAAACACTTATTCTACTGAGCTATTTCCCCTGACTCATGCCCCCAAGCTAGTATTTTTATTACATTTTTATATGGTCAATCATTAATAACTTAATTGAAGATCAAAATCTCTTAATGTGCTTTCATATAGGTAATTTCAATAAATGCTTCAAAAGTCAAAGCTTACATTTACAAATTAAAATGCTAACAAAAAAGGATGAGCTATCTATCCTTTGAAATGTTTAGTGGGGTAGTTACTGGTTAGTGAAGTGTTCTTATTAAAATTAATGTCTTAATTCTGGGGAAGCAATGATGCAAAGAAAGAATAACGTTGAAAGAACTTATTTTTGTAAACTCTAGGTATTTGAACATATTTTCAGAATGGAAAATGATGACCACATTTTTTCCCATTGCTAGGAATGTTTGAAGCATATCTGAATATTCACCGGAGCACAAAGAAATCGCAAGGTTGCCCTGAATAAATGTTTGAGAAGTAAACATGAAAACACTATGATGAAGTTAGTTTAATTTTTAAGTTATGAACACTTCTTTTATTAATGTGTTAGATACTTATGTAATAAATATTTGTTATCCATCATGATATTCATGATCAATTTCTTTTATGCTATTTCTTTCTATACCTGTTTTATTTTTCTTTGTTTTATTTTGTGGTACTGGGAATTCAACTCAGGACCTTGTGAACTGGTAAGCACTTATTCTATTGAGCTATCTCCCTGGCCTCTGTGCTATTTTTTCCCCTCAAAAATGGAATGTTTTCTAATTGGATTACAATTGTTAATAATTCATGAAAATATCTCTATTTGGAATTTTAATCAGAAAATGTTTCTTTTTGTCACTATTAGAGCTTAAATGGAAGATGAAAAACAGTATTTTTAGCTCATTTCAACAGAGTTTTCAGATTATATTTATTATTTGCAGATGTAGTATGGAGTAAACCTTAATTTTCAAGTTATCAAATCATGAAAATCATTTTTTTTAGGAAACAAACTGATTTTTTTATTAAAAAGGTAAGAAAATTGAGTAGATATGCTTTGAAATTGGACAGCCATGTGTGGCCTATTTTTATTAAGAACTGGTTCTGAAGTTGACTTTGGTTTTAAAAAATCATTTAAATGCAGTAGAGTTCATAAAGATAACATTTTCTACAGTGTTGCTTGCATAAAGTAGAGAAGTGTGTTTATAGTATCGTTATTTAGAGTTGGTTTTTTTTTTTTTTTTCCTCTGTGTCAATGGTACACCTTTTGCTTAAGGCTAAAAGCATCATTAATGTTGGATCAGTATCGCTAGTAGGAAGGGTAAACGTTTGGTTCTATGAATTTTAATCTAACCCTTTCATCCTTTATTTCCTTTTTCTTCATTTTTGTTTTCTACTATTTGTTAGGAAGCAGCAATTCATTAAGACATCATAATACACGTAGTTTTCTCATTTTTTGTTTTTCATTATTTATTTCTTGGCAATGGAGAATGCAAATTCAACTGAATTTTGATTAAGTAGATGTGAGAAAAGAATTCAAATGCTTTGTCTTTTTTTAAAATTTGAAAACTATTTAAAGCTCAGTGCTCAGTAACACCTTTTCAATGCTTTCCCATGTATGAGTAAAGGCCTTTAAGTGTTATTTTAGCATCCTGGTTCGACTTTTGGGAAAATGTCTGACCCTGAATTAATTAATTAATTAATTAATTAGTTATTTTAGTACAAGGTCTACTGGGTACACAGGCTAACACTAGGTAGATAGGACTGGTAGTGGTCCACCTGTGTTCAGTCTTCCAAAAACTGGGATTACAGGCCAGCGCCACCAAGCCCAGGCTCACAGGCCATCAGCGTTCCTGGGGGGCAGGGCCGGCACAGCATGCAGGGAATGGAATCCTGGTAGCTGCATTTGCCTAAGCAGGATTTTTAGTCCACTGAGCTATTTGGCCGGCCCCTGACCCTAAATTTTAAAGAAAATAACTTAGGTCAACTGCTGAATTTATTTATTTATTTATGGAAGAACAGGGGATTGAACTCAGGTCCTTGAGCTTGCAAGGGAAGCGCTTATTCCACTGAGCCATCTCCCGGGCCCTCAACTGCTGAATTTAAATAAATATTATTTATATTTGACAAGTATTTCAATATGGTCTTTCTCTGAAAAACAAAAATGCTAGTGTTGTGTAGAAAGACAGCTATGTGGGTTTGCCCTCAGCAGATTCAATTTGGGATAATTTTTGTCTCATCCAACTGACTATGGAAGTGGCTACAGTAAGACTATAATATAATTGTACGTCTTGCTGCCATAAGAACTTTTTATTTTTAAGAAGACATTATTTTTCCCTGGTGGTGGGAAGTAGATATTTTTAAGTGTCACATTTGTCCTAAATCTATCTGTGCTACCTAGGTATCTGGTTTTCACTATCATTGACAAGAATAGCACTTTTCAAATTCAGGTAAGGACATGTGAGTATATTTGGCTGACATTACAATTCAATACCCATGCTTATCATTGGATGTAACTCAATGTAGGATAGACTCCACATAATTTATCATCTCTCAAATGTGAACTCATAGATGCAGAACAGAACAGAGCTTTAAGCATAGACACAGAAAATCACCATTTCAAAATAATTATTTCAACAAAATACAACTAGAATTCTACAGTCTTGAAATGTGTCACTTTCCCCCAAAGGAACTTCTGGGAACATTGCCCAAGTCAGACTTTTATTTCTTGAAACAAAAGTTGAAATTTAGCAAAGATGAACTTCATGCCATACATATATATTATCATATAAAAAATTAAAAACATCACATCATTGCTAAAGCCTGGACTGGTTCGCTTAACATGAAATTGTGAATCGCACACACATGTTCACATACACACACACACACACAGAGAGAAATATAATTATCTAAAAAAAATTAAGGACATCCTATCATCCCTACAATATCTTAGAAAATTGGTTGACTTTCTATGCAATCTTAAACTAGAAAAGAGAACTTGTCTAAAATTGAGAGTTTTCCAAAATGCTTATAAATTATTACAAAGCTGAAGAGAAAAAAAATATCATTAGAAAAGATAAAGTTCATTCAGAAAAGGAGATATTCATGATCATTATTTCTGAACCTTACAAAAGGGCTCCTTATTTTTGTCTGAGCTTATATAAGCAAACACAAGCTACAAATAAGTAGATACTTTCATTTTTTCACTTCCTAGAATCCAATAAGTGAAAGAATGAAACTATGTACATAGACATATATTTCCTAACATGTGTCTTTTATCTTAATCAGAGAGAGCCAAAATGTATATATAAGAAGGAGAAAACTGTGTAAATATATTACTACTAACATGAGATTAATGCAGATTATCTTTGGTCACCACAATTACAAGGGATATCCAAAGTGGTGGTCATTAGCTTGCAGCCATTTATTAGTATGGTGAAATGCTGAAGTGTGTATTTTCTTTTTTGCTGGTCCATCTCTATGTATGTATGTATGTATGTATGTATGTATGTATGTATGTATGTATGTATGTATCTATCTATCTATCTATCTATCTATCTATCTATCTATCTATCTATGTATCTATGTATCTATGTATCTATGTATCTATCTATCTATCTATCTATCTATCTATCTATCTATCTATCTATCTATCTATCTATCTATCTATCTATCTATCTATTTTTCTATCATCTATCTATCTAGCTGTCACCTACCTGTTTATCTGTTGCCTATATTTATTCTCACTACATTTTTATCAATAAATTTAACTTAAGCACTTTGCAACAATGTCATAAAACAAATGTGAACAATGTCAATACTTTTAAGTGTAAATTCTTTCGTGATATATAAGATTCCAGAGGGGAGCTTACTATATGTTATGGTTTGTGTCTAGTTGTCCCTCCAAAGCCTCATGTAATCATGGGGTGGGGACTTCTAGGGTTTGTGATTAACTCTTGATCCACTGGGATTATATGAGATCCAAGGTTGGGATTATGAGTCTTAGCACTGCTGCGATTATGGGTGTGAGCTCTGCAACCCAGCCTGGGGCAGAGAGCCTGAATGGAGTATAACAGACACAGAGACAGACTTTCTTTAGCAATTGTTCTTTGTTGTCCTTGTTGCTGTTCGGCCGCCAGGAACTGCTGCTCTCTGCCCTGTGCCCCTCTGCCTTGGAGTCAGCTGAGTATGGACTGAAACCTTCAGTAACTGTGAGCTAAATAAACCTTTCCTTCCTTCATTTTGGGTGTTGGGTATTTGTCCCAGCAACGAGAGAAGAGTAACTAAGACACTATAAAAGTGAACCTTTTGGAGCTTAATGTTCATATATGAATTTCCAGAAATGTTCAATTTCCATCAATTGTTTTCCATGAATACTATTGGGAAACATTAAATCTCAATACCAGCATTTATGGTTCTTTTATGATATGACCATCTCATTAGAGACAAAAGCTGAAATGCATAAATGTTCTAGTGAAACTAGGCTATATGCATATGGAATTTGTGATTTTAAAACATATTCCTTAAATTTGTACTCCATATGAATAGTAATTAAAGATTTTAGTGATCTACATTTCTCATATCATTGTGCTCAGAAAAATTAAGTTATTCCTATAAATGTGTCACAAATTTTCCAGATATTTAATTCATACTCAATATCATGTACCCTTTCTGTCTTTATTTATCTCATCTTTGACCATGTAAGCACATAAATTATTATGCATAATTAGTTGTGTTTGTTAGCTTCTAAACGTTATTCTTTTCATTTTGTAAAACTTTTCTGAAAATCAAAACCACGGGTAGTTCTGCATAGTTGAACTCACTGTCCTTCTTTACTACAGAAATCAATTTGATAACTACTTTGAAGCCATACAGTAGATTTAGCCCTATCTCTCCTAGAGAAGCTCACAGTTATTATTCTTAAATGGATGTTAAAATTGTTGGGAATGAGGTATATTTATCACCTGAGTTTCCATTCATTGAATTCTCTCTTCTCTCAGGGTTTGAAATGCAGAAAATAGTTCGGGTGCATACTGCATCCAAGTCTCTTATCTTTTTATTAATGATTCACCACATAACGCTATACTTTAATGGATTTTTGTCATTCTTCCGCTAAAATCAGATGCTTGAGGTTAGGTGAGACCAGAGTTGATTACGACTACTTGAGAACTGAGAGCCACTTAAATTGTTTGATCCTTCTAATCAGATGTAAATGTCAGTATACATCACATGAAAAAAATTACAAATTAGGTGTTGTACGTTTCGTTTTGTATTTCTGCTTTTTGCTTGTTATACTAGGGAGACTATATGATATTTACACATGTGTGTCTGGTTTATTTCACTTATGAGTATATGTTCAAGTCGCATCCACTTCAGTATAAATGCTTCAAGCTTATCATTCTTAATAGCTGAGTAATACTCCATTATATACAACTACCACATCTTTTTCAACCATTCCTCATGTGATGGACATCTTGGTTGTTTCCAAGATTTTGCTATCACACATTGCACTGCTATAAACATAGGTACACATATATCACTATGATACGATGTTTTTAGATCCTCTGGGAAAATTCCCAGTAGGGGGATAGCTGGCTTGAATGGGATTTCTAGTCCTACTGTTTT
>PVKA01012909.1:0-56521 GCA_004027165.1 Ctenomys sociabilis | reverse complement strand
TTCAACATCTTTCAAAGCAAACAAGGAGGATGAAATATTTCCAAATACATTTCAAAAGCTGGTATAACTTTTAGAGAATAGTATAAGAAAATAAAAATGTAGATGGATATACCTTATTGTTATGAATATTCACTAATTCTCAATAAAACATTAGTAAGGAAAATTTAACAGCATATGAACAGAATCACTATGCTTAACTAGAATTTATCCTTGTGTTGAAGAGGTGTTTCAAAATAAGCAAATCATTCCATTTTCCTTGAATTATTTTCTTTAAATTTACTTCTGTAACTTAGTACTCAAAATCTAATTTAATAATTTAATATGAATATTTTTAACATCCATTGCATGGTTATTAACATAAATTATCACACATTACTCATACGCATACACATACACACATATAGCATAGAGATGTATAGAGAACTACTTTACAAACATAAAAATAAATATCTGATGAACTCAATATATAGTAAAACAAATACATGTTTGCAGTAAAGTAGATATACAAAACCACTTAGAAGATAAGATGGCTTGAAATGTGAAAGCATTCACTTTAGTGGTAGTATAACAATAGTTTTATTGGTAAGAAAGAAGGGAAATATATTGCGAATATTTTAATTCTCATGTTTTCTACAACCTACAAAAAGAGAAATCTTGAGGCCAGTGAGAGAGCTCAGCTGTCTAAAGCGTCTGCTTAGAAAAGGTTAAGCAGGTTTAGGGGACCTCGGTTAAATCCCCAGCACCATGTGGGGCACCAGTGCTGCCCTTAGTTAGGTCAGATGGCTGTCCACGCCCCCTAAAAAAGAGAGAAGACTCACAGCCCACGTAATTAGCAATAAAGACCCTCGATGCTTGAATCACACAATGAAGCTTGAAAACTCAAGAAATTAAACAATATAATTTTTCATTATACTTTTTGAATAAATAGTTTAATAACACTTTATTAAGCATATAATAGTAATTTCTGGTTGTGCAAGCAAAAAAAAATCTCAATGAGTTAAAAATGTGAAGTATAAAATATCTGATACTGAAATTTGTTTAAAATAAAGTTTACATAAGAAATTACAAAATATTATTCATCAGAGAACTGCTAATACTGACCAGATAAATAAAAGGACACAGTATGTTACTAGAAGAATGAATTTCATGTTCTAAAGTTATCGATTCCTTTATTATTGGAGTCTTTAAGGAATTGAAAGAAATGAATAAGAAATAAGGGGAAATATGTACTATAAGCAAGAGCTGAACTGAATTTTTTTTTGCAATATATTTTGCGTTTTGTAATGGTACAGCAATTTTAAAAGAAGAAACAAAAACTGGGACGTAAAATACACAACTGATCTATAATATGTGCATATACTTTTTCATATAATTGTACCTCATGTGATTTATTGTATGATGCAATTTAAATACACTGGAAATTTAAATTATGTTAGTCTGCTTTGTAAACAATGTGAAGTATCATTACCATGTATGACACTAAGGTGTAAAGAATACCTAATGTACATTATATATGTGGATATACATATATAGGTATTAAATATATAAAAATAAAAATTTTAGAGAAAAAATAACATCTGGCAATGAGCAAAGTATATGTACTCCAAATTGATACAGTAATATTTTGTTTACAAAACAAAATACAAAGCTTTGGTATGTGTCAATCCCCTAAATGCTAAGCATTAAAAGAGTGAGGAGGACTATATAGGCAAATTTAGCAATACAAGTTTAATTATCTATCAATAATACAAGAAAAAATAACAAATCTTCATGTGCTACTAGATGAAAACAATTGAAAAAACTGTATTTGATATTTGCAACTTTGTAGAAAAAACAAAATCCAGATGAAAAAGAATTTATTATATGATTTTTTATGCGTTTAGTACAGGGTCTATAGGGTCTCATTCTACAGACTGGACTTGTAGTGATCCTTCTGTCTTCAGCCTGGCAAGCACTGGCATTACAGGAGCGCATCACTGTGCCGGATCTTAATCACAATCTCAATCGCCCCGGGGGGCGGGGCCTGCACTGCATGCTGGGGATTGAGCCCGGTCCCTGTTCCTGCTTGAGCAGCACTTTAGTCCACTGAGTCATCTGCTGAGTCTAAATAACTTTTAATTATGTAAAGTTTTAATGATCTTGGTGATATTAGAGTTAGAAAATGCATAATTTCTAATAGAAATGGAAATAATGCTGAATTAAAAGCATGTAACTCCTAAACAAAGTGTCAATATGATACATTTTGTAGATCCATTCAATAACCAGAAATCAAGAACAAAGAATAGGGCTATAAAACTAAATGGTAATAATAAAATTGAAATTCCAGTACACATATTCAGAGAACATTATTAAAATACAAAATGAAAACAAAAGCTACATATACTTATATATAGTGTGTGTATGTGTGTGTAGAGACATATACAAACACACAGCACACACATAGCTTCTATTCAGTAAGAAATACAGTGCAATATTAAAAAAATTCAGTTTATCTTTTTCTGTAAAATATTAATTAGTCTGTGATCCAAGTTGTTCTCTTCCAGGACAGTTTACCTACATATACTCACTCGGAAGAAATGTCATTTAGATTTATAACCAAAATTTTTCTTTCTGAAAAATCCTTAGAAATATTTTTCATATTTCTGAGGGACGTGAGATAGCTCAGCAGACTAAGTGCTTGCTTATACAAGCTCAAATGCCAAGGTTTGATCCCTGGCCCCGCCCTTGGTCATGCTGAGCAGACAATGGAATTTGGGCCTGGTGGTGCATGCCTGTGATCCTAGCATTGGGAAGGCCAAAAACAGGAGGGTCACTACGAGTCGGAGCTGCATCATGAGCTCCTGAAAAAAAAAGCTCAATATATCTGACCAGTCCTGGTCAAGAGATTTGAAGACCATCTGCCGCTCAGCCAGGGCAGAGGGCATGTTGCTCGCCTCTTAGGAATTTAGCATGTCATTTATGCTGCCAAACACCACCACTGAGAAAAGGAACAGAGCCAACTGTATAGATCACACCTTACTATATTTTAAGATCTCTTAGACATTAAGTTGAGGGAAGTTCTATTAATATTCATCAAACCATTTTTTTTGTTTTTTCATTTTCTACTTAACTTTTAATTTCATGTTAACTATCCCCGATGTCAAAAAGGTTATGATTTTCATAGAATCTTTCCATAGATTTCTTTCCTTATAGTTTCACTGTTTAGTGTAACCTTTTTAGACTTTAAGACACTTTTTCTTATTTGCATATTTGGTTTTTTTATTTAGTAAACATTGCATAATTTTTCCTCCAATCGGATATTGAACACATTGTGAAGCCAAAAAATTTAGTCTGACAATTCATGAGAAATTCAAACCTCAGCATTAAGTTGCATAAATTACCTGAAAAAAAAAAAGACAGCTCTGTCCTCATTCTAACAAGAACAATCACCTGTGTGCCATGGCCTCAGTTCTGTGGCTGCTTTCAGATGTGGCTCTCGAAGTTATATTTGTGTGTCTCAGCTTTCCTGGCTCCACTGTAAATTGTCTTCTCTATTTTATTATTTATGTTGGAAATACTTTTGATTTAGTTCATAATCTTCCTGCAAAAGATACAATGTGCATTTGTGCTTCTTCATACATTATACAACACAATAAGCAAAATTTACAGCAGTGTAAGCAAAAGAATGGTTAGCTTTACTGCAATGTATAAAATTCAGCAAATTCAGCAAAAGCCTTGAAATTATAGTGAAAATGGTTTTATAGGGTGCATGTGTGTTATAAATAATATTTTAAAATCTCTTCTCTTTCTCTGTTTCTGTCTCTCTGTGTGCAGATGTATGTGAATATGTATGTATGTTTTCCTTTATAGAAAAGTTTACTAAATAGGAAGTAACAAATAGAAACACCTTGCTCTGTGTTTGCAAAATTTATGTTTATTATGGCAGCTCTCATGTCAAGCTCTTCTACAAAATTTATTTAAAGAAAACACACTAATTTCAGAATTTAAACTATTTCATGTTAGGATATAGTTGCTATTAGTTACCTAATATTTAAAATATTTGAAAACAAGAATCTAACAGAAAAGGCCTTAATATTTTTCCTCAGCAAGACTGGTTTCTTATCTACTGTGTATCTTTGAACTCCTACTTTAGTCTATTGAGGTGCAGTAATGAAATATCTTGGCTGGTTAATGTATATACAACAGAAATATTGTATATTTTTGGAGAATAAAAAAATTTGGATCAAGTTACTGGCAGATTCAGTGCTTATGAGGATATGATATTGGCTTTAAAGATGGTGCTTTTGCTTTATTGTTACATGGAAAATGAAGAAAAGACCTAGGGAATTCTCTTTAATTTGTTGTATTTTATGTTTTTAATGTATTTAGTACAGAGTCTACAGGTTCTCATTCTACATATAGGACTTGTAGTGATCTTCCTGTTTTCACCCTCCCAAGCACTGGGATTACAGGCATGTATCACCACACTCAGTTTCAATTGCAGCCTCAGTGCACCCTGGGGATGGGGCCAGCATAGTATTCTGGGGATCAAACTGTAGGCCCTGAACCTGTCTACACAGGCACTTTAATACACTGAGCCATGTGGCTATCCCTATTTTATAAATGTAATAATTTCATTCATGAAGATTATATTTCATTCATAAAGATTATATTTGTCAAAGCAAAGCCGAGAACAGTGGTTGCATGTGGACAGATCGGCACAATGGTGATGTACCTCTATCTGCATTATTTTTCTTCATAGTTTTCCATAAAGAGAGGTGATGGAAACATACAGCAGGAGATGAGCACTGCTGTATGAAATTGGTAAATTCAATAAAATAACTATGAAGAAATGGTGAAGCAATTTGAAAGCCACAAATTACCTCATGTAAAAAGTCTATTTAGTGCATATGGTAATTTAATCACTTTCCAACCCCCCCTTCTTACTGTTATTATATTGGGTATCAAGTTTCACCTTGTAAATTTGTACAGAACCAATATTTTCAGGTCAAATTGCTTCTATTTTTTTTAGCACAGATAGATTAATAACTTGGAATTGGAAATAATTTCTCTAACTTTTTGGGAAGCAAATCTCCTAGATGGTGACTAGTTTTATAAATATAGTAATGTAGTTCTCAATGAGAATTGACTTGTCTCTTTAAAACATGATTATCAAGAAAGACAGTATCCCTGTCACTCAATACTTGTTCACATGGAGAAGGCAGGCATAAAGCGATGAATGTGGAGGTTTAAGCCCCAGAAGCATCCTTCTTGTCCTTTCTAGTGTCTCTTGTATTTTCCCATTTGTTTCCCCACAGCTTACCAATTCTGTTATCTTTTACTTCAGATGAGTTGAACAATTCGTTCTTAACTTGTTGCAGTGGTCTGGGCAGCCATCACAACAGTGTTGAGAAATGTCTCCTGGGTGGTTTTGTTCCAACTGCTATAACATTTTGTCTAAAATCACTACATGAAATCATTTTTACAGAGTTCATTTCTATAAAATGTTGACTGCAGAAATGCACTAAATAGACTATTTACATGAGGTAATTTGTGACTTTCAAATTGCTTCACTATTTCTTCATAGTTATTTTGTTGAATTTACCAATTTCATACAGCAGTGCTCATCTCCTGCTGTATGTTTCCATCACCTCTCTTTATGGAAAACTATGAAGAAAAATAATGCAGATAGAGGTGCATCACCATTGTGCCAATCTGTCCACATGCAACCACTGTTCTGGGCTTTGCTTTGACAAATATAATGTGAACACAAGGCTTCAGTTGACCTTCAAGGTATAAGACGTACCATATATGCTTCTTCATCCTTACAGTTAAAAGAAAACATTATTCTTATTTCTAATTTCAATAAGATTTTAAATACTACAATTTAGCACATCTCTAAGGTCTTTGAAAATACTTATCACCTTTCTTTTTATACCATTGAGGAAAATAATTGTATATACTTAATATGCATACCACTTTAGTTATTTTACTCTTGTTGTTGGGACAAATACACAACACTCAAAAAATGAAGGATAGGAAGGTTTATTTAGCTCATAGTTACTGGAGGCTTCAGTCCGTACTCAGCTGGCTCCAAGAAAGAGTGGCACATGGCCAGGAGCATCCATGCATGGTGGTAGCAAAGAGGAGAGAAAATGGAGGAGTCGGAACAATGGCAACACAGAGGAAATCTTTCTTCGTTAAGTTGCATTCAGGCTCCATGCCTCAGGCTGGGTGTAGTACTCGTACCCACAATCCTAAGAGTACTAGGATCCATAACTCCAGACTTGATTATGAGTGAATCACAAACTCTAGAAGTCTGCCCCATGACTGCATGAGGCTTTGGGAGGGCAACTAAAACCAACCATAACATTCTTCCCTGGACTCTGAAAGATGCATGCACATTCTTGTTTTCTTTTTCTTTTATTTTATTTTTTTTCATTTATTTTTATTTTATTAAAATACAAATGTCAATCAGACAGTTTCAAAACACCTTAACCATACAGAGTCCATGAATTAATACATTACAAACTATTTTCATAACGTTTTGGTATTGTACAAGGTGCATACATGATATTATATTTACAGGTTTTTTTATAGCTGAATTATATCCAAAATTCAATAATTATTTACCTAGTGGATGACCGTAGTACTAGAAGCCGACATAATATCCTGTCCAACCACCATTAGTGCAGATCTTGCCTATCATAGAATTATGTAGAAGGCCAGCATTATCTATCCCAACTGTACTGTCTATACACACACATCATGATTTTTTCTTTCTACAACCCTTCCTTTGTCTACACCTGTCAAAAGTGGGCACTCCATTGACATTCAACTACCTTAGGTGCTTGAACTCGACACCACAATCCAAAATCTTGGAAACATTCTTTTTTTCAACAGGCATTTTAGTCCATCGCTAAAAGTCCAAGTCCCAAGTCTCCTCCAAGACCTTAGGCAAACTGTTAGCTATGAGTCCTTGTACAAACAAAAAGTTAAATGCCTCCAACATTCAGTGGCACAAGGTAAATATTACCATTCCAAAAGGAACAAACAACAGGGGAAGACAAAGTAATGAGACCAACACAAGTCCAAAATCCAGCAGGGCAAAAATTAAATCCTATAGGTTCATGGAGAACATTCAAAGCAAACTGTGACAAATTTTTGTCTTCCTATGGCTCTGCCCCTGTGGATTGGTAGCTCCCATGGTTTCCCTCTTGGGCAGGCTATGCTCACTCTTTGCAGTTTTCCTTAGATGATTCACATTTCTGGTTTTTCCAAACTTATGGGGTTTTCACTGAATAAGCTTCTCACTCACATCTTTGCAGCCTGCCCTCCAAGGGGCACACTGCTTGGGCTCCTAGGACTTCTGAACTCAAGGTAGAAGCCTTCTTAAGTTCATAACTCACACATTCTGCCAGTCTAAAACCAGTGCTGCATGGATGATGTCCAGGTCTGCTTCCAGCTGGATCGGTAGCCAGGATTCCTTCTCTCTTGGCTGTAGGGGTCAAATGCTTAGATCACTGAACATTTTACCCTGGTTTCAGGGAATAAAATCTGTGTTTATGCCACTCTGGAACCTGGTAAGGCCACTGCCACATTTCTGGAACGTGGGACCCTGAAGCTTTCCTGTCAAAGCAAAGTCACTTAGACTTGCAATTATGAGGCTGCAAAGAGTGGAGACCTGTGGCCTGCTGTGATACCCTTAGGCTATCCTTTCAATTATCCTATTCCTTTGCAATGCAGATCCTCTCAGCTCTGTATTTGCATTCCACAGCTTCATTGGAGCTTCCTTTCTGTCCAAACTCACAACATTTTAACTCATCCTTCTGGGCCTCTTCGCTCTTAATTCCAGACATAAATCATCTAAAATCCCCCAACAACAGCCATGCTGCTCCCTCAATATTTGACTGCTTAGACATATCTTTCATAGGTTAATCAGCCCACCATGGTTAAACTCAGTCTCAGGCAAAGTCTCTGGACATGAGCAAAATGCAGACAAAGTTTCTGTCAAGCCGAAACACAAATCACTCGAAGTCCAACAACCAATGTAGGTCTTCTTCCAAACCCAATCCTCCCTAGCCTGGTTTTTACAGCCAGGCTTTCTATGAGCCTTTTGGCGTTCTGAGCTCTCACCAGAATTTCAAAACAAAACAGCCAAATCTGTTCCAGCACTTCGCTCATCGGTGACATCTCCAAACTTCTCCTATCTTTTCTCATAAGCCATTCCCAAAACCTTGTAATCCACATAATCAGGTTTCACCATGGTAAAAACTCCACTTCTCTGGTACCAAATTCTGCCTCAGTTACTCTTCCCTCTTGCTGGAACAAATACCCAACACACAGAATGAAGGAAAGAAAAGTTTATTTAGCTCATAGTCTGTGGAGTTTTCAGTCCATACTCTGCTGGATTTAAGGCAGAATGGCACATGGCAAAGAGCATCCATTCACTGTGGCAGCAAAGAGCAAGAGAGCAAAGGGAAGTGAAACAGCAACAATGGAAACAGAAAGGAAGTCTGTATCCCTTTGGTTTCACTCAGGCTATCTGCGCCAGGCTGTTTCTAACACTCATATCCATAATATCAGCAGTACTAGAACCTATAACCCTTGCCTTGATCATGCATTAGTCTCAAACTCTAGAAGTCTGTCCTATGATTGCATGGGACTTTGGGAGGGACAACTAGACACCAACCATGACATACACCTGGGTGAATTGATTCACTTTGAGAAATTACTGAGATAAATCAAACAAATTAACCCTCCGTGACTCATATATTTACCATTTCTGTGTAGGTAGAGCCACAACATGCAATCTTCTAACAGGCTTCAAGTATAAAATGAAGGACTACTAAGGTTACCATGCTATCTGTTAGACTGCAAAGACTTCTCTGTCTCTTAACTGAAAGTTTGTACTCTAATCTTGTTGGCTCCCATAACCATTTCAAGTAAACATCAGAAATTGTTCTGTGATACATATTCCTATATATGGACAATTGAAATTATGCTTGTGTGACATGCACAAGAACACTGGAACTGCAGTTAAATACTAAAATATTCACTAACAGCAGATTCAAGCAGTGACTTGATATTATCTTGAATTAGTGAGATAAAACTGCTCCATTTGCTAATATTAGTTCCCTAAAACTTTAGAGGAAACTTGACTAAAGTTACATGCTTGTTAGGTCTATAAAATTTTTAACTAAAATTGAGGTAAATGGTGATTAAAATTATCGATTCTAAATCACAACCAAGAATACCTGGTGGAAATAGTGCTGTGCACGGTCTTTCCTAAACTACTCTCTGATTTAGCTAAGTTTACTCATAAACCTAGCTAAAATAAGCATTTCCAAGGACTCTTTCTAAGAACATCATCTGTAGGCTAATATTGTTGCTCATGAGCAGCAAACCATACATAACCTGTGTAGAGTTGCTGTCCTCAGACAAATAGAATTATTATTACTTTATTCATTATGGATATAATTTAGATATGCATAATGATACCATTCATCGTTCAAAACTTGTGCCTACGCCTCATACATCTTGATTCCAAGTGTGCTACCCATTAACTCCCCTTCCTTCAATCCCCCTTCCTCTCAATTATAAAACATTTTCCCATTTTGTGCTTCATTCCCACTTTGTCCTTTTCTCTTCATTCCTTTTCCCCTCTTCTTTTTCATGCCTCTTCAATTTTGCCCATTTATTTGCATTCCACAACCAGGTAATCAGATGTTCTTTGAGACCATACTATCAAGTAAAACAAATCAAGCACATGAGAAAACATTTGGTGGTCTCTCTGATGTGAAAAACTGAAGAGGCAAATAAGAACCAAAATGTACAATAAACCATCAAGAACTGCTTTTTTCCTTAACTTCAGTAAAGTTCTTAAATCACTGTCAATAGTTAGAGAAATTTATACCAAATTTTCAAAAATTCCATGACCCACATAACAGTTTCTTCTCTCATAATACTGAATCAGGTTGGGTATATATCTCCGTGGTCTAAGCACCTGCCTGGACAGCACAAGGATCCAGGTTTGATTCCTGGTACTGCATGCTTTGTCAGCATGGACACTGAAACTGGGAGTGGTGGTGTATGCCTGTGATCCCAGCACTGGGGAGGCTGAGACAGGAGGATCAGTACAAGTCTGAGCTCCTTAGCAGACCCTATATCATCTAGATACCTACATAGATAGATAGATAGATAGATAGATAGATAGATAGATAGATAGATAGATAGATGGATGGATGGATGGATGGATGGATGGATGGATGGATGGATGGATGGATGGATGGGTGGATAGATAGATTTTTTACAAAACAATAAAAGGTGATACAAATGAAGGGACATTTTTGTAGTGAAAATATATATATACATATAATTTTGTATATACAAACTAGTTAAGATAAATATACAGGTACTTTCTTTTAGTTCAGTGAGAAGAAAGATTTGTACTAATAGTGTTTATATAAGATATCATGTCTGCATCTTGTACTCTGAATAACTGCTACAAACACAACAATATTCAATGTATTAATTGTTGCAACTGTCCTACTAACCTGTTTTAAAACTGTCTCATTGCTATTTCTTTCTCATTAAAATAAATAAAAAACAAAAAATCATTAAAAAATTAAACAAAAACAACAGATCAATTTTGAAAGCACATTCATTCATTTTATTATATTTCTGCCTAGTGAATCTTCGTCCTAATGGTCACCTTATCTATGTATCTCTTTGTTAGGTATTTATATCAGGACCATAGAGAACTGAGTGATAGATCAGTTATTGGAACCATGACAAAAATTACCTGATCCATGCACTCAAGAGAAGAATATACTCAGTCTCTTCATTTGCTTAGCAATGGTACCTATATTTCTTGCCTTGCTCTTGTTTTACAGCAGTACATATTCTTCACCTCACATTATCATTCCATGAAACAATTCTTAAAATTTCATAATCAGATTGATATAGAGGGAATCTTTTTTGTTTCCTTGTTGCATGATATTAAATACAAATTTTACTTTATTTTGTATCTTGAAACCTAGAAATAGAACAATGTAAAGAGTCCTTTGCCTATTATTTAAGTAGTTTGCAGTATTTGCAATCTTACTTATGAGTCATCCTTTACGTCTGATCTTCTTGACTGAAGAAGAAAGAACCATAAATTTAACATACCCCAAATTAGAATTTTTATTTTCTTTACTGGGACATCAGATCTTAAGGTGATCCCAAGATTTCAGCCTCTGGATTATGTCGTCATGTGTGCCTCCTCTTGTGTCTTAGAAGATGTGTAACTTTCTTCTAACTGAAAGAAAATGTGAAGGATTATGGGAAGCACAGGATCGTTTTTCATGATTTTAGAAGTCAGACGTGTAGAATCCATCTAGCATGAAAAAGTGGTCTCTTGCTGATTCTTTCCACTCCATTTCTGAATTTTTGCTGATTTTTGAAGAAGGAACATGCTATATTTCCAAAAATTACAAGTAAATGAATTTTTTCAACAATGTGAGAGAGTTCGGATGCCGATTCTTTCTCAGTCAAATCTCCAAATGAGAATACAAGCCTGATCACGCTGTGACTTCAGATTTTCAAGTTATAAAACAACACAGAAGTAAGTAAGCTTGCTTGGGCTCCTAAATCAGAGAACTGTTAAAAATTAAACAGCATTGTATATGCAGTATTTATGCTTATTTGTTATATGGTAAGAAAATTAAAATAACTAATACATATTATATTTTTGGTTTTTCTACTTGATAAACATTGTTTATTTTTTACAGCTTTTATTCATTTCAATGAGGAAAAAAGATAAAATAGCAATGAAACAGTTTCAAAACAAGTTAGTTCGACATTTACAATAATTAATACTTTGCATATTTTGATCTTCATAGTAATCATTCAGAGGACAAGATACAGACATGATATCTAACCTAAACAATATTAGTGCAAACTTTTATTCTTACTGAACTAAGAGAAAGTAGCTGTATAATTATCCTAACTCTCTTGTGTATACATATATATTCTTTCTGTTTTCTTCCCACCCTTTTTTTCCACAACAAAACTGTCTTTTATTTACACTTTGTGAAGTTAGTAGGTTGCTACTAACCTAGGATGCTTACCAACTGATACCAAACCTTAACCAGACAGGATGTTCATCTCAGGAGTGAGGTGACTTATTTGCTTTAGGCACTGTGTAGAAGCCTACTTATATGTATTTGATTAATATCCTTATTTTGTGGCTCCCAACATGTCTGTCCCCTTTTCTTGTTTTTACAAAGATGGGTATTGCATTGAAGTTAGAGAGTCTGTATTTGAAGAAGTGTTCAAAAGACCTTTTCATTATTGAAACTAGTGTGGAGATTGTAGGTACTTGAATTCAGCAAAGTCACCCAATACAGTTCAATAGTCTACAATAGTACTGGCTTATCAGCAGAGCTAGCAGTTGTCAGAAGCTACTGACCTGAGCCTTTTACAGCTCAGCATATTAATAGGGCATTGCTCTTTATACCTTGTGGTTATGCTTTTCTGCTGGATGGTTAAGACCAAGTTAAAGCAAAAACTATACAACTAAAAATGTAACTTTTGTTTCTGACAGGGTGAGTCAGATCCCTTCAGGATCTATGCTAGGGCCACATGCAGCACCTCTTTGATCTTTTGTCAGCTCAGCCATCTGGATGAGTCATAGCCATTGCTTGACCAATTTGCTCTCTTTTAAAGCCTGAAAGAAATGTATCTCCCTAAGTAGCTATTCCTAGGCACACTACACATCTTAGAAGACTTTCCTCTGTGACCCCATAAACTTGATCAGAAAATTTTGGACACCACTGATTATAGGATGTCGCCACAGTACAGATTCCCTTATGCCCTGAATCGTAACTGACTTTAAAGTGCTAGGGCCATAGCCGTGCGTGGTGGCGCACGCCTGTAATCCCAGCACTAGGGAGGCTGAGGCAGGAGGATTGTTGAGTTCGAGACCAGCCTGAGCTACAAAGTGAGCTTAAGGCCAGCCTGAACTGCACAGTGAGACCCTGTCTCAAAAAAGACAAAAAAAAAAAAAAAAAGTGCTAGGGCCAAAATATTGCCTATCCTTGTAGGAGCTCTGTTTCTCTAATTTTTGGTCTTCAAATTTTAGCTCTTAAACATTAAGAAAAGAAGCCTAATGATATTATTACCCTGTAACAGAGGTAGTTGATTTTAACATCACTATCTCTGAATATCAGATGCCTTAGACCTAATAAGGAATTGCTATTTTCCAGCAAAGTTGGATATTCTAAAATTTAAATCTCTAGAGAAAATGGAAAAAACAATTACACATTTTTACCCAGAAATTTAGAAACCAAACCATATACAACATTGTTGTAGGACAATCCTATGAGTTTTTTTTTTCTTGTCTTTTGTTTTCTTTTATTACCTTTTAAAAAATACATGAAAAAGAATATAGCAATAATTAGTATGACATTAGAAACAGTATGCATTTAGATTAACAAAATGACAGGTATTTCAATTGTGATTTTAGTATTACACATTGCTATTATCACTAGTTGCATAGTTTACAGTTATCAGCACATAGAGTTAGTCAGGTTGAGAATTCTACCCATTAACTGATATTTTTTAAAACTTCATGGAGATTCTTAGGACCATTACCTTAACCATCAAATTTAAATAAATGTATGGTTTTGCCCTGCCATATTAACTAGCATTTCTCCTTTTTGTCTCTGCATTATTTAAAATTCTCATTTTCCATTTAACTGCGTTATACTGTTCAATTATTATATCTTCTTTTGAGTTCCTACTCTACAGAGACAATGTAATATTTACACATGTGGGTCTGGTTTTTTTCACTTGTGTATCTTCAAGTTGCATCCACTTTTAAATGAAGGCTTCAAGTTTGTTTTTCTTTATAGCTGAGTAATATTCCATTGTATAAACACATCATATCTTTTAGATCCATTGTTTAGGTGATGGGAATTTTGGTTGTTTCCAAGATTTCACTATCACAAATTGTGGTATAAACATCAGTGTGCATATATCACTACGATATACGGTTTTCAGTTATTTTGGGAAAATTCCCAGAATGGACATAGCTGGATTAAAATGGGATTTCAAGCCTAGTTTTCTAAGGGGGCTCCACAGTGATTCCCATAATGGTTCCACCACTATACATTGTCACCAAGAGTGGAGATGGGTTCCTTTTTCCCAACAGCCTCTCCAACATTTGTTGTTGGTTGATTTCTTTATAATAGCCGTTCATTCTGGGGGTGAGATGATGTCTCAGTGTTGTTTTGATTTGCATTTCGTGAATGGCACTTGATGAGGAACATTTTTTCATGTATTTGTTTGCTTCTTGAGTTACTTCCTTAGATATGTGTGTGTTCATCTCAGATGAAAATTTTTGAATTCAGAATTCTTAATAAATTCTAGATAGAAGATCTTTCTCTTAGTGCTTATTAGTTAAGATGTTTCCCATATTTTAGGATTGTTTTTTCACTTCTTTGGTAATTTATTTTGATGTGCAAAGTATTCTCAATAAGGGGAGGTTCCAGCTGTTAATTCTTTCAAGTATTTCCCATGCAGTTTGATTTTTCTTCATGAAGTTTTTGTCTACCCCTATGTCTTCGAGAGTTCCTCCTACTTTCTCTTTCAGGAGATTTATTGTTTTTGTTTTAATATTTAGATCTTTAATTCATTTTGACCTTAGCTTAGTGCATGGTGAAGACATGGGTCAAGTTTTACTTTCTGGTATATAGAGAGCCAGGTTTACCAACACCATTTTTTAAAGATGCTATCTTTTTCCAGTAAGTATGTTTGTCCCCTTTGTCAAAGATAACATGGATGTGTGCATTTATAGTTGTATCTGCATCTTCCAATCTATTCCATTTATACTCAGGTATTTTTATTGACAATGCCATGCTGATTTTATCACAGAAGTTTGTAGTATAATTTCAAGTCAGTGATTGAAATGCCTCCTTCCTTGTCTTTGTTGCCCAGGACTGTGTTTGTAATTCTAGGTCTTTTCTGCTTCTAAATAAATTTTAGGAATAATTTCTGTAGGACTGTAAGTTATGTTTCTGGTATTTTGTAGGGATTCCATTGAGTCTGTAAAACAAATTCAGAGTATGGCCATCTTCATGATGTTTGCTTTTCCTATACAGGAGGAGGGAATATCTTTCCATTTTCTGAAATCATCTACCATCTTTTTTCAGATTACTGTAAATTTTCATTTCATAGAACAGTGACTTCTTTAGTTAGATTAATTCCTATCTCATTTTCCACAGTACTATTGTAAATGGTATTGTTTGTCTAATTTATCTCTCATTGTGTTTGTTTTCCGTGCAAAGGAATGTTATTGACTTTTGCTTATTGACTTTGTGTTTTGCTATGCTTTTGAATTTGCATATTAATTCTAGTAACTCCTTGGTGGATTATGTTGGGTCTTCCAAGTAGAATAGAGTGTCACCAGCAAATAATAATAGCTTAACTTCTTCTATGATTATATTATTCCTTTTGTTTCTCTCTGATATCAAGTGACTCTAGCTAGTATTTCCAGACTATATTGAATAAGGAATGGTTATGGAAGATATCCTTGTCTTGTACCTGATCTGAGAGGAAAGGATTTAATTTTTGCTCTATTTTGAAATGGGTTAGAAGATGGATTGTCATAGATGGTTTTTATCAGACTGAGGTAGAAACCATATATTCCAATTTTCTGTAGGACTTTGGCCATGAATGAGTTTTGGAATTTGCCAATAGCCTTTTCTGCATCAATTGAGATGATCATGTGGTTTTTGGATTTGGCTCTATTGATGTAGTTTATTACATTTACAGATTTGCATATTTTAAACCATCCTTGCATCCCTCGGATGAATCCTACCTGGTCATGGTGTACAATCTTATTAATGATTTACTGCATTCTATTTGTTATGATTTTATTGAGGATGATTTCAACTATATTCTTGAGGGAGATGGGTCTGTAGTTCTTTTTTTTTTCAGTTTCATCTTTCTCTGGTTTTGGTATTAGTATAATACTTGCCTCCTGTAATGATTTTGAGAGAATTGTTTTCTGTTCAATTTCATTGAAAAGTCTGGAGAGTATTGGTATTATGTCTTCTGTATATTTCTTATAATATTCAGCTGTGAAACAGTCAGGACCTGGACTTTTCTTTGTCTGTAGTTTTTTATTACATTTTGAATTTCATTGGATGTTTTGGGGTTATATCTTCTTAAAAGCTATTCTAGAGAGAGACCAAGATGACCACAACTCCACAAATGAAAATGGACCCTGTTATATCTTAGTTCTTTATATATTCTAGACAGCCGACCTCTGTCTGATTGCTTGTTAGAATTTTTTCAAAATTTGTGGGTTGTCTTTTCACTCTGTTGACAATTTCTTTTGACATGCAAAAGCTCCTTAAGAAGAGTTGATCCCAGTTGTTGATTCTTTCAAGTGCTTCCCATGCGAATATATGTTTGTACAGGAACTCTTTACCTACCCCTATATCTTCAACAGTTCGTCCGACTTTCTCTTCCAGGAGATTGTATTTCTGTTCTAATGCTTGAACTTTAATCCATTTTGATTTTAACTTAGTGCATCGTGATAGGGCTGGGTCAAGTTTTAGTTTTCGGCATATGGAAAGCCATGTTTTCCAGCACCATTTGTTAAAGAGGATATCTTTCTTCCACTGAGTTTGTTTAGCCCCTTTTTCGAAGATCAGATGGCTAAGATATAACAGGGCCCTCAAATTTAAAGACCCAATTCAGAAATGGGCATCTGAGATGAATACACACTTCTCAGAGGACGAAATTAAGGAAGCGAATAAATACATGAAAAAGTGATCCACATCACTAGTCATCCATGAAATGCAAATAAAAACAACACTGAGATACCATCTCACTCTGGAAAGAATGGCTAACATAAGGAAATCAACCAACAACAAATGTTGGAGAAGTTGTGGGGAAAAGGGAATACTTCTCCACTGCTGGTAGGAATGTAAACTGGTACAAACATTGTGGAGGTCAGTGTGGAGACTCCTCAAAATAGTAGGACTAGAAATAACATTCAAGCCATCTATCCCCCTGCTGGGAATTTTCCCAAAGGATCTGAAAACATTGCATAATAGTGATATATGTGTACCTATGTTTATAGCAGCGCAATGTGTGATAGCAAAATATTGGAAACAACCAAGATGTCCATCACATGAGGAATGGTTGATAAAGATGTCGTATTTCTATATAATGGACTGTTACTCAGCTATTAGTAACAGCTATTAATTTTGAAGCATTTGTACTGAAGTGGATGCCACTTGAACATATACTCATAACTGAAATAAACCAGACACAGATGTATAAATATTGTATAGTCTTCCTAGTATAAGAAGCGAAAGCAGAAATACAAATGGAAACATACAACAACTAAAATCAATTGAGTCAGATAAGGCAAAGTGAATGGCATATGCTGCAGGATACTAATCAGCTTTTCTTCTGGATGGTTAACAACCTAAGTTCACAGATCAAAATTGGAAAAGTAGAAGAGCCACAAGGCCAGCCAACATTTTGGCCCTAGCTTTTCAAGGTCTTTGAAGACTCAGGACATAGGAGAACCTGTATTGAACATCATGAAATTCAGTTGAGCTCCAAATTTTCTGAACAAGGAGATTATGGAGCCACAGAGGAAAGACACTGAAGTTCTAAAGTGTGCCTGAGGAGAGTCACATGAAGAGAAAACTTTCTCTCAAGCTCTCACAGAGAGCAAACTGGTCAAGCATTGGCCGTGACTCATCCACATGGATGACATAGACAAAGGAACTACAGAATAATGCACAGGACTACAAGATAAACCCTGAGAGGACTTCTCTGACCTCATAAGAAACAAAAAGTACCTGTGTTGGTATATACGTCTTGAACTATCTAGGTCTTAACCATCCAGCAGAAAAGTATAAAAATGATGTATACACTGCAGGGCCCTAATAATAAGTTGAGTTGTAAATGGCTATCATCGACAACTTCTTCAGATAACTCACTATTATTGTGGAATGCTAGACTGTGTTGGATTGTGTTGTCAATTTCAGGCATCTAAATTGGTTGAATGATAATGCAGTGCCCATCTTTGACAGGTGTAGACAAAGGAAGGAGTATAGAAAGGAAGAACCATGATGTGTGTGTATGGAAAGTACAGTTGGGATAGATAATGCTGTGCTCCTACATAATGCTATGAGAGGCAAAATTTGTACTAATGGTGGTTGGACAGGATATTATGTCAGCTTCTAATACTATGGACAACCAGTAGGAAAATAACAGGGTAGAAAGTATTAATTATTGAATCTCTGATATAATTCATGTATAAAAAATGAGATACACAAACAGCTACACTCTCTTAATTTACTGATAAGAGGCATATGGTATAACAATGTCGGCAAGTATAATATCATGTATATACCTTCTATGATACCAAAACATTATAAAAACAGTTTGCAATGTATTGATTTATCAAATTCATCTAGTCAATGTATCTTAAAAGTGTCTCATTGATATTTGTACTTCAATAAAACAAAAAAAAATGGGAATGGAAGGAATGCAAGAAACAGGGCAAACAATTTAACAGAGGAAAAAAAGCATCACTGCTTTTTTCTGTGGTCTTCTGTCCTGTAGTATTATTTGCCATCCTTTGATTTTTGAGCCTATGAATTTGAGTTAAGTGTGTTTCTTGTATACATCATATTGTTGCATTTTGCTTCCTAATCCAATATGCCAGTCTATTTCTTTTACTTGCTGAATTGAAGCCATTTACATTCCAAAGTTACAATTGAGATGTATGTACTTATGATAGACATATTATCTATCTGATGCAGTATACCCCCTTTTATTTCCTGTGTTAAATTGTTTGCCCTGTTTGTTTGGTTCTTTCTATTCTCATTTGTGGAGCTGTGGTCATTTTGGTCTCTCTCTCTAGAATATCTTTCAGTAGTCTGTGTAGTGTTGGCTTTGTCATTCTGAAAGGCATTCATTATTCTTTATCATGGTAGTATTTAACTTCTCCATCAAATTTGAAAGATAGTTTTGTAGGATATAGGAATCTGAGCTGAAGTGTTTTCTTTGAGGACTTGAAGTACTTTGTTTCATGCATGTCTTGACTTGATGTGTTCCGAAGACAAATTGAGCATTATTCTGATGGGTTTTCCTTTAAATGTGATCAGATTCTTTTCTGTAGTGTCTTTAACATATTATTATTGTGTTGGATTTCTGATATCTTGACTATTATATTTCTCAGGGTCTTTCTAATTGGGTTGATGTTATTTGGAGTTCTATATGCTTTCATTACTGAATGTCAGATTTTTTTTCCTCATATATGGGACATATTCTGCTATTAGTTCTGCCCATACACTTATTACATCATTTGTATAGATTCCTTATTTCTCATTATCATTCTGTTAGAGTTACATTGTTCATCTTATCTTCATCTTACAGATGTTGAATTATATTTTCCTGAATCCTAGTTCTTCTTGTCACATATTTTCTTATCTTTGCTCTAACTGCAACTGTGTCCTCAAGGTCTGAAACACTATCTTCACTTTCATTCACTTGCTTGCCAGGAAAGTGCTTATCCTGCAGAGCTCTTTCCCCAGTCCCTGTGTTTTCTTTAGAAGCACTTAATAATTATTTCATTATATTTATTATTTCTTTTTACTTCTGTGATTATTTCTGATCTGATTTACTCTTTCTGCAATTGCTTCTTTGCTTCAGACACTATTATTTCAGAGATTTTGGGTGTGTGATTTCCAATTTCTTCTATGCTGGTATCTCTTGCATTTGTTCTAGGGCTTCTTGGGGCTTACGAATTTGTTTTGCTCCTTCCCTTTGTTATTTTGAATAGCACGGTCTTCTGACCTTTGGTGTAGAGCTTTGGTGCAGTTATTACCTCAGCATGAACCAATATTGTTATCCAAGAGACATTTTGTGGTTAACGCAGCCACAGTTTTATATTTACAGAACTACAATTAGCAGTGCAAATAATGGGTAGTGAGATTTAGCAGCTGACAAACTTTTGTATCTAATGGTTCTGCCTTTTAAACCCTAAGAAAAAACATTATGAGTGTATAGTTATGTTGATGTTAAATTGGGAATTTATACTTGAATTAGTTCCCCTAAGTTTTATCTGTTAACCTCCTCCTTTATACCTACAGATCTCCAGACCAGTCTACTCCAGTTACCTATTGCCAATCGAGAAAGAGAGGACTGGGGAGACAGTGCTGTAGAATAAGCACTTCCCCGGCAAGTGCAAGGGCCTGAGTACTTCACTTCTTCCTGCTGTACCCTGTGGATGTGGACCCACTGTACCCCTCTGGGAAGATGTTCTCTCTTGGATTAGTTGGATGGATCCTACCTCTGCCTATCTGTAGGGAGTTCTGCTGCAGGATGCAACACCAGGCTTGTCTGATGCACAAGGCCAAAGATCCCATTCATATGCCCGGCCTGAGGCCTTATTGGAATAGAATCCTATGGGTGGAGAAGATCTCGCACACATACCAGGTCTGAGGGGTGTGTGAGGTAGAATCTAGTAGGTGCAGAATGTCTCACTCCCCTGCTGGGCCTGGGGGCCTGCTGGAGTAGAAACCAGCCTATAGACATCATTTATGTGAACCAAAATTATGTCACTGTAATTATTTTTCTTTGTACCATTATTAACTGCAGAATTTCAGTCAATGAATTTTATTACTTAACTCCTACTAAGATTTCTCTTCATACTGACCCCAATCAAATTGTATAAAAATGCTATATCCCAGATATTTTTCAGGTGTAAATGCCTGGTGACTTAGGCCCAATTCATCATCTTGCATAATCAGTTATGTCATTTCAAGCAACTTAGATGAGCTTTCATTATTCTAATATTTTTAAATGAAATTAAACATCATAAATTCTTTTGTGTTTGTCTTCTTTCACTTGGCATAATGTTCTTGGGATTCAATCATATTTGAGAAGTCTTTATATTTACTCATTTACTTAATGATGGTCCTCTGGGTTTTTGTAGATTGGGACTAACTGCTAATATGAATAAAATTCTTTAAACATTAATGCATTTATTTCTTTTGACATGTGTTTTCATTATTCCTGGCAAGAAACTCTCTTAGATAGGGTGAGTTTTAAGTATGTGTTTAACAAAAAACTGACAAAAACTGTTTAAAATTGCTTAAAAATTTTAATGTCTACCAGAAATGAATGTTCAAGGTCTGAGTGATTTTTTTTTTTTTTCTGTCAGACTTAATGTGTTTCTTTAATTTTACCCATTCTGGTAAGGCACATTATTTTGTTAAACATAATTTATTAGAATTGTCATATGTAACTTTTCATAAATACCTATTTCAAATATTTCTAATCTATCATTCTGATAATGAAATAAATTTGTGCACACTCTGCACACTCTACTCATAATTTCCATGTTCCATTCCATTCAGGTCTTCAATTAACTTATTTTTTTTTCTATGTTACTATCTAATTTCTTATCAAACCATGAGTTCATGTCATTTCAAAATTCTTCCTCTTTCAACAAAGTTAAAATCTTGACTTTACTATCAGCTTAAATAATGATTTAAAGTGTCACCCCAAGACTGGTGGTATACCATGAATTGAGTACTTATAAATTACAATTATCTGGGCTGCAAGGTTGTAAAATGAAAAACTGTAGGAATGAAGTTGATCAACCTAATCATTCCTCTAGGTGATTTTGATGCCTGTTTATGTTTAAGAGTACTGCCATTCTTATACTTTTTTTATATGGCAGTTAATAAATGTTTTATTCAATATTCTATGACTTCATTACAACTAGAATCTAAAGCTTATTCTATTTTTACTTCTATTGGTACAAAGAAAAATCTTTCCATAAGACAGAAAATCAATGGCCTCATGTAGGATTAAACCATTTACAAAACGAAGCAGTTTATTTTTTTTTCTCTACATCTACTGACTACTTAATAAATGATGTTTGCATAATATGCACAAATTTTGCCTTGGTTTTATTCTTTGATATTCCTTCCAAAGCAACACAAATTGAAATTCTATTTACTTTTAATGGAAACATTTTGTGTCCTGAGACTCAGGAAAAAAATCTTCCATGCTTTTAGCTTACATGTTAATTTCAATTCAATTCTAGGGATTATCAGAGAATTAAATTTCTTCCATAAAATAATTTTATGTTTTCCTTGTTAAGGCAATAGTTATCTTTTCTTCACCTCATAGTTAGCCTTCCTCCTTATTGTGGTTAGTTGTTGATTAGCATAAGGAACTTCAGTTTATTTCATTTTTTAAAAATAATTTTATTGAGAAATGAATAACAATGAGACAGTTTGAAGCCCTATTAGTAGGATAGTCTCAATAATTAATACATTGCATATGGTGGTCTTAGTGGTTATTCATTGTACAAGATGCAAACATGATATCCTGTTCACAAAGTACATAAACATTATCAGAACAAATCTTTCTATTCATTGAATTAAGAGAATGTACTTTATCTGATGTAATGGTTAATCAATTATGTCAAACTGAAGAGTTAAAAGCTTAATTAAATCACCTCAGCAATTCCATGCCCTAAGGTGTGGAGTCCCTGCCCTAGGGTGTGGAGGCCCCATTCTAAAGTGACTCATCATTTAAAGGCCATGAAAGGTAACTGAGGTAGGATAGAAGATTCCAGTTTCTTCTAAGGAGCTCTAGTCTTCATAGTGAGCTACGACATCATCTCCTAGCTTCTAGCTCGGACTCCTCAGCTTCCACTTTGGATCCTTCAGCCTTCTGGTGTAGACTCTTCAGCCTTCTGTTACAGACTCATTGTTCTCCTGATACAGACTTACAAAACACTGCAGTGAGCTCCAGACCTTGGACTGAATCCTTCAGTTTCCAGTGTGCAGATGCCCTTTGCATGTTTCCTCATCCAACTCTGTAGCTATCAGCCAATCTTGTAATTTCTTAAACATTTATATATTTTGTGTTATAACTGTTCCTTCAGTAAAACACTGACTGATATATCTGATCCCTTAGAGAGGAGGGATCTAGCCTGCTTCACCTGAGTGGACAAGGTTGTCAACACTTGCCCACAGGGGATGCAAGATCCTCAGAGGATATTGGTAATTTCAGAAAATATCACACCCTGCCATATTGTCAGTGTGTTCATGCACCTTGAAGCATTGCCACATAGTGCCAGTCTTAATCTGTCCTTCCATTTATTTAGATAGGATGGTATATTTTAGGGCAATTTTTAAATGAACCAGGAGCTATTTGAACACAGGCCTGACAGATCAATACAGCACTGTGAGACAGGATCTAAGATACCACATGTTAGAAATGTCAGGAAAAGTGATTACATATTTATTTTCCTAGGAAGACTAGAAGAGGGTGTTGTATTTCATCATTCTGCTCATAGGTGTGTGCAATTTAAATTTTATGAATTGTTTATTAGTGGAAATTTTCTTTTATAATTTTGCTTTAATTAATTTTGTCATTGCTGACACAAAATATGTGACACCCAAAAATAAAGAAGGAAATGTTTATTTGGCTCTTGGTTTGTAGGATTGCAGTTCATAATTTCCACAGCAAGGTTGCGTGGCAGAGGAGCATCCCAGACAGCAGTCCACAGGCAGCAGGCTGTCAATAAAGTAAGTAAAATTCCAATTTTTGGTGACTTGGAAGGAATAGTAAAGGATAAAACTGAGACAAAAATGTGTGCATCTTAACACAAACATCATTTGTTAAACGGTCAGCTGCTGCAGAGGAAAAAATAAACTGTTTCATTTTGTAAATTCTTTAATTCCTCAATGAATGAGGCAAAGAGGGGCCAAGATTCTTTCTCTCTCTTATATTGTGTGCAGCCCCCAAGCTGAACAAGCTAAAGTCAATACAGTGTTTAAGTGAATATATGTATCACATTACACAAAGTTTTGGTTCAGATAATGTAGCACTGGGTTAATAATCATGAATAACTAATAGAGATGCTTGACTATATAAAATCATGCAGCGTAAAGTCATCCACTCCAAATTACCCTAAATAAATTTATTTTAAACATTTTATATTTAAAATAAAAATATCCATATTTCAAGTATTTAACATAATGTTATATGACATATAGTGTATAAAAATTAACATGTACATCATAACTCACAATTAGCTACTATTTTGCTGTGTGTTTTAGTGGCATAGGCCAACCACAATTATTTTATTTAGCATGTATTTTATAGGTAAGCAAATTTTGTTATGTGTAATCATCATATCGCACATTATATCTCTAGATTAGTTCATTATATATATTTATTTCTCTGTACTTTCTCACCAAAATCTTTTCAATAATATTTGTGTTTGTTTGTAAAGCATTTTTATGTGCATCTGAATTATTTCACTTAACATAATATCTGCCAGGATCATCTATTTTGCATACAAAGGGAAATGTAATTCTATTTAAGAGAAGTATACATATGTAATGAGCTGGCTAGACAGCTCAGCAGAGTAAGTACCTGCTTAGGCAAGCACAGAGACTGGCATTCTGTCCCTGGCACCACATGCCATGCTGGCCTGACCCCAGCTGTGCTAAGCTGGCACCAACAGCAGGCATGGTGGCATGCGCTCTAATTTCAGTGCTGGACAGTCTGAAAACAGGAGGATCACTACAAGTCCCAGCTGCATAGTGAGATTGCCAAATACAGTAAAAGAGAAAGAAAGAAAGAAAGAAAGAAAGAAAGAAAGAAAGAAAGAAAGAAAGAAAGAAAGAAAGAAAGAAAGAAAGAAAGTTTCATATATGTATATGTGCGCATATGTGCCTATATATTTATGCATATATATATATATGTAGAAAATAATAATAATATATAAGTAGAAAACAAATTATATCTGAGTAGGAAACTAAAACTAAAGCAGTCTGTTCTATAAAAGATAGAGCAGTAACAGGGTGAAACTCACAGGTTTGATGAATTTCATGGTCATCAGAGGAAATTTTCTTCTCTGAGAAATGGAAAACTCATTTTACTCTCAGTGTCTGTATTATTGTAGGAAATACACACACACACACACAGTAGAGAAGGCAATTTTCTTTACTTAGATATGACTGATTATAGATCTTGCCAAGTCTGCCCTGCATCTTCATGACAACTGATGTAAATATATAATTTTGCATCTGCCCATTTCCCCTCCAATGTAAATGACCAACTAGGTGCATTCTTCATAATTTTTCCTTCTGAAAAGATTTTCCTACACTACTGTGTTCTACAGAGGCACCTCAGAAAAACATTGTAGTGATTTATTTGTCCATTTACAGGTGATACTTGCATGTCATAAACAAATTTTGTCATGGAAGACTTAAAAACATATTACTGCAATACATCTATACTCATGCTTCTTGAAGCATAAAGAATAATGCATATATCATTATTATTTATATTATTATTATTATTATTTTTGCAGAACTGGGGATTGAACTCAGGCCCTTGCACTTACCAGGAAAGTGCTTATTCCACTGAGCCATCTCCCAGCCCAATAATGTACATATCTTGAGAGTGTTCTATGTATCCATCAACAGATGAGTGGACAAAGAAAAATGTAGTACTGCACACAATGGAGCTTCACTCAGTAAAGTAAAATAAACTCAAATCATTTGTAAGGAAATAGTTGCACCTTGATACCACAATAAGTGTGGTAAGTGAAATAAATAAGACACCAAAGATAAAATGTCATATGGTTTCTCCTATATAAGAAACCCAATATATAGATGAAGAGTGAAGTAAAAATAAGGAAAAGGAAATGTTCAGCTTTTACACATGGAAGGGGAAACAAAAAGTGAAAGGGCCAGGCAAGAAGGCACAAAAGATTCAGATATGCTATGTACAATCACCAACTCTCACAAGGAGTATGATCCTTGTGTTCTGCTTTCTTCACAGGCAAATGACTGGGTGTTCATATAGGACAGCAACGCCTAATTTTCTGTTGTGTGGTAAGTGCTGTTCACTAAAATCCTTCCAAAACATGGTGCTGTTTTGAAGTACTGCTTTTAAGTAGACTCTTTGCCTTTGAAACAGCAGCCCTTGCTGTTTACACCAGGAAATCCATATGAAGAGTGGCTGTTGGCATGACTATTTTTTGTTAAACATTAAAAACTGGGGAAGAGCTAGCCAAATAGCTCAGTGGATTAAAGCACCTACACAATAGGCACAGGAGCAGAGGGATTTGATCCCCAGGAATTGCCAGCCCCTCTGCCAGGGTACACTGAGATAGCAATGAAGACTGGATGGATGTGGTGGCAGACTCCTGTAATCTCAGCGTTTGGAAGGCTTTAATCAGGCAGATCACTACAACTTTGATAGAGGAGTGAGACCCTGAACACCCTGTAGACCCTTCAATAAAATACAAAAAAAAAAAAAGAAAGGAAGTATCAGAAGAGGATTAGGACTAAGGGAATGCCAAGATAAGACCTTGTTGGCCATGTGGCCTCCATTACACCCTACTCTCAATCATAGACTAGGAATATTTTGAATCTTCCGTGATTCCTGCCAATGGAGAACTTTTGTTTTGCAATCCTTGAAGCCTAATAGTTTATATTTCTTTAGTTCCTCAGCATTCTGGTGATTCCATAGGTCTCTTTAGGAAACACTGGGGAAAACACTAGCGGTATAAAATCGTGGGGTCACAGGGAAGTCCTTGGTTCACTGAGTATGGCTTTCCGTTCATTTGGGGGGTTCTGGTAAATGGGATCCATTTAGGAAATTGAACAGGAGTTATTTTAGTGACTACATATACTGCAACTGTATACATATAATGTACAATTACCATCCAGGTCCCTTGCATCGCATGCACCATTTCATAGATGACTTTTCATATTATGTGTTTTGAGATTCAAGGGGACTTGATCTAAAATGAAAAAAAAAAAAAGGCAGGGGAGAGAAGGGTAAGTCTGGAGGAGAACAGATGGTAGTCTTACGTGACTACCTCAGGAGAGGCAATGGCATTTATGTTCTCCAGTCCCAAGCTTACTCAACTCATGCAAGATTGCTAGGTTTGCTATTCTGCCAAAATCAAAACAAAATAAAGCAAAACAAATCCAACAGGATCTCAAGGTCTCAAGCTTCAGAATTATTCTTATATGTCCCTATTCCAATTTTCAGCATTCTGTTCTTTCCCAGTAAGCACTTTCATTTGACACATATGTCATTTATGATGGAGTATTCAGTTTAGATTATAATTCACCATTTGTAAGAGTTGGAACGCCTTTTAAGAAAACTCAGCATTGTGACTGTATGAGATTGAGATTTCTTTCTGTTCACATATAATTCACATATGCTGAACTGGCCCTGGGAATTTAAATCCCTGCATTCATTATTTTCTTTCACTGTTCCCCCCAGCACATTTGTAAGTTATAGTCAGACAATTTAATATTAGTTTAAAAGGACTTGCAAGGTATCAAGTACATGAAAACCCAGATTACTTTTATGAATAATTATATAGCAGCATACAATAATTGTATTTTTCTCTACTGCCACCCAATTGCTTGAATATTTAGGCCTTTATATGACTCAAACAATAGTTATAATACCTTTGAACACAGCTAGAATAGTTCTAGGGTTTGTATCTCGATATCCTCCCAAAGCTTCACGCACTCATAGCTGGGGCCTTTTGAAGCTGGCTGGATTCAGAATGTGTGTTACTGGGATGAAGGGTGTGTGGGACTAATTAAGACACTGATTGCAAGGAGCATGCTTCTCAGTGTGGCTGAATGGTTTTGCTGAAAATTGAAGACCCCAATCTTGGTGCAAGTGACACCCTACAGAAGATTTATAGCCTATTGGAGATAGAAGGGAGAGGCAAGTTTGTTCCTATTGGTTCTAGCGGCCAGTGCTTTCTGCCTGTTGTTCCACAGAGTTCCCCGCATGATGTCCTCTATGTCCTGCTGCCTTGGGCCCGCTGACTAGGAACTGAAATCTCTACAGACTGTGAGTCAAAATAAATCTTTTCTCTTATAACTTGTCGGTGTCTGTATTTTTGTCTTAGCTTGAGAAAAGTAATCAAGACAAATAGAAAGCCAATCCCAAAACCTGAAACAAATTAAGAGAACTCATTTTTATGAAGCTATTTTTCTACATTCATTCCTAAATGTTAAAGAGATTATATATATATATATGCATATATAATATAGTAATATATATTATATAGTATACATATATATTATTACATATATATGTACATATTATATATGTATATACCTGTATGCATGTAAACATGTAAATATATGCATGTTTACATAAAAATGTAGATTGTACTTTCATTATTGAAAAAATAGTCTCTTTGTTCTAAACAAATATATTTAGAAGAAAAGTTATGCATCCACACACTTGCAAAAAGTTTCATAAAAGAGTCAGCCAAGCAGATTATTCCATAAAATTTATAAATTTATATGATAAGGGATCAGTATATTTTAAGAGCTCAGAGGAGAACCATACATTTCAGATAAAAATTTCAAGATAGTGAGATATTGTAAAAATTATCTCCACTTTTCCTGGACCACTAAAACTAGTTTTTACCTTAGGGCATTATTACTCTGTCTCTTCTGTAATGTTGAAATTTTCTTCCCCCAAATAAGTCTGTAGTTCACCCACTTAGTTTCTCTAGGTCTGTACTGTAATATTCATAGCATTGCAGTGCTTTTTTCTGGCCACTCTGTCACCTGACTATGCTTTATTCATTTTTTAGACTTATATTTCTTCATAGAATCTAAAGTCACTTTTTTCTTTATGTTCTTTTATGTGGGACCCAGGATAATAAAAATTACATTTCATTAACTGAAGTATTGATTTTCAGTATCTCTAGATTCTTGACCCAGCAGAGAGTTTTGTATAATTTTAAACAATTTAATGAATTTGTAATTTATACAATAAAAATTAAATTGAGACAGAGAAATGGTGAGAATTCATGCTAACAGCATGAGTCCAAAACAGCAATTTAGAAAAAGACACATTTTGACCACTGAATGTTAGAGAGTGACTGAATAAGAAGGAGGACATAGACAATAGGGCAAGGTGAGAGGCTGAAGCCCTTCTTCTTATTAAAGCAGAATCTGGTGAAGTAGTAAGCCAGTACAATAGATTCAAAGCAAAAATACTGAGGGCCAGGGACATAGATCAGTAGAATAAGTGCTTGCCTGGTAAGGGCAAGGGCCTGAGTTCAATCCTTGGTTCTGCCAAATAAATAAATAAATAAAAGCAACAATATTGAAAGAATAGTAAATTGGAGAAAGTTGGAATTATCTTGATGAAAGTTTGGGATTCACACTCAAAGAGAATTGCTCGTGTGAAAAATACAGCAATAACAGAAATGTTTAGAAAGTACAATGGCACACTTTTAAGAGAATGTCATGAGCGTTTAAAGAAAACAGCTAGGACAAATATACTGTGTAAATTTCCTATTTGGAAAATTGGATTTGCTAATAAAAGGAAAAGCAAGGCAGATGGTGTGGATTTTGAGTGATAATTGGAGTAGTGGGTATTTTTAACTTCAAGTACCTTAGCAATAAATAATTGTGTATACTGAATAAGACATTTGTGATAAGGGTTTTAGGATCAGGAGAGTTTGAAACTACAACTTGGTATTAAAAGTATCTGGGTGATTTGATATAATCAAAATATTTGGAATAAATGAGCAAATACATAAAATAAAGTATACATGATGACTGTAGGTATAATATGGAAAATACTCCATAGATAACCATAGGCAGAAAAATGATCTTGCCATAAAATGCAGAAAGTAATACCTTCCATGGTAATTGAGAATGTTTTATTAGATCACCTTAAGTTTGTAAAAATTATTGACAATATCCATTAGTTATATAATAGGTACTAGCTTCATTCATCAAACTTTCTTTTTCATCATGTATACATATACATGAACTATATGAATATATACACAAATAGATGCATATTCCACTGATTTTTAATACAGGTTCCTATTAAAACTATTTGACAGGCGGGGATACTCACCACTATACTAACGAGGATGACACCCCTATTAAAACTATCTGATTGAACATATTATTTGTGTTTTGATTTAGCATCTACAAGTTTAGAGAAAAGAAAATGAGTGAATATGGTTTGTCTAAGAGAACAAATGAATGGCAGGTCAGCAGAGAGAGGAACTACAGTCAGTAATACAGATAAGGTCTCTCTAGTTACATGCAAGTGTTTGCAAAATAATTCATGAGGACAGTTTAGGAAATGGTGTGAAATGTGTATCTCAACATTATTCTATCTCAAGGGAGCTGGCTCATGCATAGAAAACTTTTATCAGCTATTGCTGAGAAACGACCTCTGAGATAATGCTTCTTAAGCACAATATCAGTGTGTAGTGCTCATAAGAATGCACTTTGAGGCTTTAGAAAATATTTTCTAGGAAGGTGACCGTGATGTAGCTCAAACACAAACAGAAAGCTGAATTACCTGGATGAAGCAGTGAAGACATCTTCTGTTAAGTATCTCAAACTATTGTACTATTCCTCAAATATAAGCAAACCATTTCACCAGTATAAAAATATTTATGAAGAATTGATCAACTTTCAATTTTTTAGTAAAGAACAGTTTTCCTTTTTTAAAAGAAAGCCAGTTTTATGCTTTGCTAATTGTCTTCAATTAATGATGGGTGACTGTATTACATAAAAGAATTGCTTTTGTTAGTCACTTAACAAGTGTTCCTCATAGTACATTCTTTGCCTTTAAAATATAGTATATTATTAAAAACATTTATCCCTAAACAGTATAATTATTTTAAAGAAAAATTATTTTGAATGACTTTTTAAGTTAATTTGTTCTTTATGGTTGACATTATTTTAACTACATCCTAATGAATAAAAATCAAATAGAATTTAGAACAAAATAAGTTTCTGGAGTTGATTTAATTTTAGTATGTGCTTTATTACAGTCTACTTCTGTATTCTTAAAATATTGTATGTGGGTTTATCTAACCACAAATAATGTTACTTTTTTAACTTTTTTTTTTTTTTTTTTTTTTTTGGCAGAACTGGGGATTAAACTCAGGCCCTTGAGCTTGCCCAGGAAGCTCTTATTCCACTGAGCTATTTCCCCAGTCCCCCACAAATAACATTATTAAATGTCTCTTTCAATTAATTGCTAATATAAAATCTAAAGACCTGATGTTTGAATTTTTCATTAAATTTATTTTAGCACAAAGTTGGTTTTTTAGTTTGTTTTGTTTTTCTTTCAGTACTGGGGATCAAACTCAAGACCTTACATTTGTAATACAGGAGCTTATGCTACTGAGCTACATCCTCGGCCCAGTACACAGGTGTTTGAACTTATATTTTAGTATATTTAGTTAATGTCCACAAGCCATCCTTCCACATGGCCTTTGGTTTTGTTTGAGTATTTTATTGGACCTTATTTGATTAAACTGATATGTAATATAAAGTAAATATTGCATAAAATATATTTTCAAAACAATTCATTTATGATATATTTGAATTAAGAATTGAATGATTTATGTGAAGTAAAGTCTTCAGTTTTGGAAGTGTACAATTAAATATAACCTCCTTAAAAGATGGTATTTTATATGCACTGTTCTAAAGACAACAGCACAAAACTTTGTATAGCATTTATTTAAGTGATTTAATTTGAACTGTTTCACTAGGACATGCAATGACTGCTTTTAAGTTTCTTGAGTCTGTAGTTTTTAGAGATACATAAATAAGGCAGAAAATGCAGTTTAAATTCATAAATTTTCTTCACACTACTAAAATTCTACAAAGAAATTTTTTTAAAGATATTGAAGTATACATTAGATGTGAAAAGTGTCTTGCACGTATATACTGCATACAATTGAATGAATTTGAATACAGGGATATCCCGAGAGACAATGCAAGCAGGAAGCAAACATGCCTGAAGTCCACTGTTTTCCTCCGGTGTGTTTTAAGTTTTATTTTGTTTTTAATTGGCAATAAAATGTTTTTCACTTTCTCTTTTGAAACTGAAATGTTTTGACACATGTATAAATGGTAAAATTAGCAAATTAGACTTGCTAGTCTATTCACATCAAATTCTCATTATTTCTTTGTGACAAGAATAATTAAAATCTGTTTCTAGGTATTTTGAAATATACAGAATATCACTATTAGTGAAAATTATCTGACTGTGTGATTGATCAACAGTAATAATGCTTTTCTCCAACAGAAATTTACTCATACATTATAAATATATGTGCAATTTAAGTGTATTGGTGCAGTTCAGGTATACGAGAGGACTGTACTCATTGCGTGGAACTTGCATCATCCCAGTAAATCTTCAGTTTTCTTTTTTCCCCATTTCTAGCCTCTCTTTTCAAACCCTACCCTCCCTGCGCACAAAGCTCAGTTTTCATGTTGTCCCTCTTTTCCCTTTGGTTTTCTCTTACTTCCTTTCCCCCTCCCTATTTGCATTTTCCTTTTCACCCATTTATTCCTATTTCCCAGAGTCTATTGTACATTTACGTTCTTAGTCACATGTTTACTCTCAGCCCAGTGAGATAGTGTGCCATTTTCACATGTGTCTGACATTTGTTTCCCTTATGATTATGGTCTCAAGTTCTATCCATGTAGTTATAAACGTCTCCATTTTATCTTTTTTTATGGATGAGTAATATTTTATTAATGAATACAATGAAAATTTTTTAAAGATATTGAAGTATACATTAGATATGAAAAGTGTCTTGCACATATATACTGCATACAATTGAATGAATTTGAATACAGGGATATCCCTGAGAGACAATGCAAGCAGGAAGCAAACATGCCTGAAGTCTAAATCTTGTACCAAGATTTAGTGTATTTTTAAAAGCATCTTTTTTATACTTTCATTAGCATCTGGGTTTCTTTCAAGATTTAGCTATTACAAACCATGCTATTATGAACATGGGTGCACATAGCACTCTGTGCTATGAAGCCTTGAATTCTTCTAGAACTATACCAAGAAGAGGTAGAGTTGGATCAAATGGGCTTGCTACTCCTAGCTCTTTGAGGAATCTTCGCACTGATTTGAGCAGTGATTGCAGCAGCCTACCCTCCCACCAACACAAAAAGGCTGCGTTCCTTTTTTCCTCACAGCCCTGCCAGGGTAAGTTCCTAGCCATTTTCTTCATAGTTGCCATTCTTTCTGGAGTGAAGAGGAATTTCAGCATAGTTTTAATTTGCATTACTTAAATTGCCAGTGATGCGGAACATTTTTGAAATGTATATATTTGCCATTTCTACTACTCAGAAATATCTACTCATCCCAAACTCCCATTTTTGGATTAAGTCTTTGAAATCAGAGGCTCTGATGTTTTTCAGTTCTTTTTTTTTTTTTTTTTTTTTTTTGGTGGAACCGGGGATTGAACTCAGGCTCTTGCACTTGCCTGGGAAGTGCTTATTCCACTGAGCCATCTCCCTGGCCCCATCAGTTCTTTATATGTTCTAGATAATAGTCCTTTGTCTCAAGAACAGCTGGCACAATATTTTCCAATTCCACTGTTGTTTTTTCACTCTGTGGGTGATTTTTTTCTCTCTCTTTCTTTTTAATGTATTTAGTACAGGGTTACAGGGTCTGCAGGGCCTCACTTCATGATTGGACTCCTAGTGATTCTCCTGTTTTTAGCCTCCCAAGCACTGGGGTGGCAGATGCACTTCACTGCCAGTCTTAGTTGCAGTCTCATCGTGCCCCAGGGGCAGAGCTCGCAGGGCAGGTCAGTGATCAAACTCCGGCCTGTAAGCTCTGCCTAAGCAGGCACTTTAGTTCATGGAACTATCTGGCCCCACCAGTGATTTTTCTTTTCAATCAACCAAAATGTCCATTCGTTTTGATAATTCCTGTGTAAGTGGGCTTTAGTTTATTAAATATTTGCCTACTCCTATGTCTTCCAAAGTTCTACATATTTTATCTTCCAGCAGATTTAGCAGTTCTAGTTTGTCATTTAGATCTTTGATCTGTTTTAATTGTAGTTTAGTGGTTGTTGATATGGTACAAGTCTCAGTCTTCAGCATGTAGAAAGCTAGTGTCTCCAGAAACACTTTTAAAGAGGCTGCCTTCCTTCCAGTGAAAATTTCTCTCCCCTCTTGGAAAGAAGAGTTTTGGAATGTATTGGAAGTTGTCTCTGTGACACTTAGCCTGCTCCACTGGTCCGCAGGTCTGTTTTTGTTTGTCCTGCCAGTGTCGGGCTGCCTTCATCAGAGTTGCTGTAGTGTTACTTCAAGTCAGGGACTGCGATGCTTGCTGCCTTGGGGTTGTTGCCCAGAATTGCTTTTGCTATTTCAGATCTTTTTTAGTTCCTAATGAATATTACAGGAAGTCTTAGCAAGAGTAATTATGTGCAAGAAAGAAATCAAAGTCTGCATCTTGTACTATGAATAATAACTACAGAGACAACAATATGCAATGTATTAATTACTGAAACTGTCCTACATTTGATTTTGAAACTATCTCATTGCTATTTGTTTCTCAATAAAATTAATCTTAAAAAAAGAAAAAGAAAGTCATCCAAATAGGAAAATAATGACTAACATTTTCTTTGCAGATGACATGATCTGAGTATGCAGGTAGCCTTAAAGATATTATACAAACTTACAAACACACACTGTTAAAATATGTAATGAATTAAGTAGTCTTTGGGCATAAAACCAGTATAGAAAAATTAATTGTTTCTATATAGTAAAAATAAAATATTTGAACTTCCAGAAATTGTTTCAAAAGTAACTTCAGATATTTTAAAATAAATTAACCATTAGGTATTTAGGAATTCACACTTAAGAATGGATTGTTTAATTTATTGTAAGACAACTTTTTACTGAGTACCTGATAGTGTAGCAAAATCATCTTGTTTTCTAACTGGAAAAATCATAGCAAAAGGATGAAATATAAGAATGAGTGAATCAGTGTGTAGGAAATAGCTCAGTGGCATAAATGCCTGCCTGGCAAATGTGAAGTCCACAGTTGGAGGAGCTGGGGAGATGGCTCAGTAGAATAAGTGCTTGCCTGTCAAACGCAAGGGCCTGAGTTCAATCCCCAGTTCTGCCAAAACAAAACAAAGAAACAAAAAAAGTAGACAGTTTGATTCCTGCTACACACACACACACACACACACACACACACACAGGATTGAGTAAATCAAGTAATTGAAATATTCTTTCCATTTACTCTGCACTTTTCTACCTGTGGCCCAACAGTACGTTTCCTAAATATGGTTTTAATCATCTGAAATGGCTTATGGTTAATATTCCTTTAGATTAGATTTATCACAGTTAGTTATACATTATTTTGGTTTGGAGAAGAAACAAAAGAATATGGGTGCTTTCATATTTTATTAAATACAATACATTTTAACACAATGAATATTTTATTATCAATATATATTATATACAATGCTATACATTAATAAAATCACTTGACCCTCACCTCTTCCCTACACCTGTAGTTGTCTCCTTATTTACAGAGAATCTAACTGCCTATTGTATATCATCTATCTTCTGTATTAGTCTTTAAATTATTTGTACTTTGATTTTCTCGTAGAAAGAAAATAAAACAGGATGTATACATGTAGATAGATAGATATTTAGATAGATAGATAAACATTTCAGTTAATACTCCTATCAATGTTTCAATTTATCCTTCTTTATGACTGATTAGAAATATAGTGTGCAACAATTACTTTGGTACCCATTTATCTATTGATGCACATGCTGAACTCCTCCAAAAATTAGTTGTTATGAGCTGTGCTGCTGTAACCACAGATAGGTGTGTGTCACTGAAATATGAAATCTTGAACTCTTTCAGGAAGATAACAAAGAAGGTGAATATCTGGGTCAAATATAATTTTTTAGCATTTTTATATACTTTGTTATTTGGTACAGGATCTCCCTACACAGCTTAGATTCATAGTGATCCTCCTGTCTCAGCTTTCCCAGCACTGGGATTACAGGTGTGCACCACCACACCTGGTTTTGGTGACGGGCTCAGTGTGGGGCTGGCATGGCATGCTTTACTGGGGATGGAACCTGGGTTCTTGTGCTTGCTCAACAGGCACTTAGACTGCCAAACTATCTATCTCCCAGCCCCAAAAACAATTTCTTTTTTTAGTGTTTTGCAGATTCTCCACACTGATTGCTATAATAGTTGTATTAGAATGCATTCTCCATAATGTGAAAGGGTTATTTTGTTGCCTATAGCCTTTCCAGCATTTGTCATTGCTTATTTTTTTGGTAATAGCCCCTGGTTTTGAGGTATTATGGGATCTCAGTATTGCTTTAATTTGCATTTCTCTTATGGCCAGTGATGTAGAACATGGTTTCTCGTACTTTCAGTTATTCTTTTTTTCTCACAAGTGTTTATTTTAAATTTGCATTTTTCTTACATTATTATTTGAGTTTCTAATGTTTTTGTGCTCCTTGATTTGCTCTACATTTTTTAGCCTTTTATTTATTTATTTATTTATTTGCTATAGGGTCTCTGTATGCAGCTCAGGCTTGTAATGTTCCTCCTGTCTCAGCCTACCCAGTACTGGGATTAAGGCATGTGCCACCAAGCCTGGTTCGTTCTATATTTTGAATGTTAGTCTTCTGCCTGAGGACTAGCTTGCAAACATATTTCCCACTCTAGTTTGTCTCTTGACACTGTTGTTTGTTTCCTTTCTGTGCAGAAAATTTGCAAATTGTTTTTGTCTTTTTGAGTCAGGGCCTTGTTACACAATTCAGACTTGTCTTAAGTTCACTTTGTGGTCCAGGCTGCTCTGGCACTCACAAAGATCCTTTTGCCTCAGCCTCCTAAGAGCTGGGATTACAGGCATGTACCACCATGCTCAGTTTCATCATTTGATATAGCCCAATCTGTTGATTATTGGTGTGATATGTCATCCCATTGGAAATCCATTAAAAAATTCTTACCTACCATAATACCTTCGGTATATTTCCTTATTTTACCTTTTAGCATATTTAGTGCTTCTGTCTTATCATTCAGGTTTTTGATGCATTTTAATCTTAGGTTCAGACATGGTAAGAGATATGCATATGAGTGTGTAACATCTTTTTCATGTGTGTAACCCATTTTTCCAGCACCTAGCCTTCTCCAATGTATATATTTTGCATCATTACCAAAGACTAAATGAATGAAGGATTTCAGCACCCTCAATATAGAAATATAGGCACAAAATGAAAGCCATTCCCAAGGGCACAAGCAACAATATGCAGGGCCCAAGGAGAGCTGCTGTCTCTGACTTGTAAATTCTAGCAAGCTAGGATTCAAGGCTGCAGATAACGGCTTCTGCTGATGGCATCTTCTCTGTTCTTTGATCCTTTGGTTGGGATGTTATCAACAAACATCGTGTAAACTTAGTGTTAGGCAAATGGTAGAAATTGATAGAGAAAATAGTTTGTATTCACCAAAGGAATGATACACACTCCTTAGCCTGCCTTTATCCCTCAATAAAAGTGAGATGCTTCTGTGGTTCTGGGCTCACTTGGAGAGAGACTAATCTCAGTGAGACTTCTGAAGCTATATTCATCAGGTCTTCTCGGTGTTTCTTTTGGCACTGACTTATAATATACAACACTCAATCTCCTGCATTCATCTGCATGTCTGACCTTGTGTCTGCTGTTATCATTGTTTTTTTTTAAATTCCCTTGAAATCCAAGATTTTGGACTTGTTCTCCAGGCTTTGTTCTTGCCCAAGCTTACTTTTGCTATTCTAAGTCTCTTCTGCTGCACATAAATTTTAGTATCTTTTACAGTTTTGTGAGGAACAGTGTTGCATTTTGTTTGGGATTATATGAAAGCTATACAAAATGTAACTGTTGTGGAAATGTAGGCACAGATTTGTCTATCAAGGGTGAGGGATACCTTTCAGTTTTCAATGGTCCTTTTTGATCTCTAGTTCCAGAGCACTGAAGTTGTCATTATATGGGTCTCTTACTTCTTTAATTAGTTATTTCATAAGCAATTGATTTTTCTTTCATTTTTCTTCAACTTTTAGAAAAGGTGACTTTTCTTAAAATTTGAGGATGTATTATTGGTGAACAGGAATGCTATCAATTTTTGTGAAATAATTTTGTAGCCTACATTCTGCCACTGATTATTAGTTCTACGAGTCTTGTGAGAGATTTCTTGAGAACAAAGATCATGTCAGATATGAATAATGGTAATTTGACTTCTTCCTTTCTCTATATATCCTTCTATTCCTTTCTCCTGGCTGTTTTCTTTTTTTTTTCCTGATGAAATTTTTACATATATTGAATAATAGTGAACAGATGATTAACAGTGATCATCCTTTTCTTGCCCCTGTTTTTTTTTTTTTTTTTTTCCTGTGGAACCGGGGACTGGACTCAGGCCCTTGTGCTTGCCAAGGAAGCACTTTTTCCACTGAGACATCTCCCTGGCCTCTGCCCCTCTCCTTGGTTTTAGAGAAAAGGCTTTTTGTTTTATCTTACTTGAACATGAATTGGATAGTGAATTTTTAATAAACAGCTTTTTTTTAGATTGAGATTTTTATTCCTTTTTATTTATTTTCTTGTGATTTTTCTGCATCTTGGAGCCCAAACTAAAGCAAGAGAAACAATCTTCTCTTGTTTCTTGGTTGGATACTTTATGAGGTATTGTGAGATTGTATATATTATGAGAATTGTGTCAAGAATCTAACTAATATTGGTTGCCAACATCTCATGAAAAACTGAAAGTTCAGATAAACAGTTAAGAGTAATTGAGTCTTACCTATGAGTAATTTGTATATGATTTGTACCCCAGAAAGGCCTATGATAAAAGCAGTGTTATGACACATGAACTAGGCCACTTCAGGTTCTTAATTCACAGACATTGTGAAGTCATAAATATGTGAAACTATCAATGTAGGGATTAATTTCTATACAACAATCAATAGCGAGTATATGTGTTATGGCTTGCTTATTCATTTTCATGGAGTCACATTTCATCCACTTAGTGATCAAGTATAATTCAAGTTGTCCAGATTAGCAGATTTCTAAACTACACACCAATATTTTAAAATTTCCAGGGTATGTTTTCACTTGATAACTCTCACAAACTATATTGCCAGTATAAACAATATCAAACTCATTTTCCCACAAAATGTGCTTTCATGCAAGCAAACTAATGCAACTACTTTTGCATACTTCTGTTTAAGATGTAGAACTCATTCTTAACTTTATTATAAATCTCTCCTCTCAGCTTAAAAAAGCACTGATATTAATTTATTCTTCCTCAAGGTACCTTTGTAATCCTTACAATAATCTGTACTTTATAACAGTGTTTAAAAATGCTGTACATTTTTAATTGATTTCCTGTAACAGCTGCAGGAGATGCATCCGTTCTTGACAATGCAGTGAAAATGACATTTTAAAAACAAGCTGGTGCACACATAATTTTCCCTAAGGCTGTTCAAAGCACGATAAGTTCTTCTAGGTAAAAGTTAAGTCTTTAACACTGATCTAAGGGATCTGATAGAAATTATATTTTCAGCTCTCCTACAGCAAATGTGTTTTGGTTTTGTTACCAGAAAGCAAAAAAACATTTATCTACATTACCTGTGTGTTGATCTTCAGTCAGATTGCAGTATCATTTCAATAAATTAATGAAAAATAATGAGTGATTGAACATGTATGTCCAAACTTCATCTTCTTTGATATAACAATTGTGTTAATAAACACCAATGTATTTTATTTAACATGATCAGTGAAACATATGGACTTGTAATCCAGAGATATGGATTTTAGCTTCAACTTTCCAACTGTTATATTTTCCTTGACCTTCAGTGAGACATGCCACCCAAAACTGCACTGGTTTAACAAAAAAATAATTTCATTATAGCTAAACTGCCAAGCAAGAAGAATGAGCATCCTGAATGCCTTAATAAGACACAGGAGGATTGAAAGGTAGAGAGAAGAAAGCAATAACAAAAGAGGTTTTGAAACAAAAGAGGAGGGAATATGGAGCTGTAAAATCTGTGAACACTCTGATGCCAGCCAGATTCTGCCATCTGAGACACTAGTCACAGATCAGACTGTGTGATGAAATAGTGAAGGATTTTTCCAGTTGAAGATATCCTCCAGAAAAGAAAACAAGTTTGGGTTTTGAGTTGAATGTTACGTGACCAAGAATGTTGAGAGCGAATCCTAAGGCCTCAGTATTTCACCAGTGCTTGCAAATTCTGCTCTGCACTTGGGAAAAAAGATAGATATTTTACTCACTCTATTAACCTTTCATCCATCATCATAACAAACCCAGGAATGGAATGAGATTCTACCAAGTTCTCTTGATGATTACCTTCACATAATGCTGTCTGCACATAACTGTGCAACTGTCCAAATTCTGATACTTACTTTCAGTATTTTTCCCAGATGAGTGCAACTAAGTTTATGAGGACTTTTGGAATGAGGAGAGAAGGTCTTTTTCCTTCTACCTTTCTCTTCTTTTTCGCTGAAATAATGGTATACAGAATTAGTGTGGATTATCTTGTCCTCTCTACTACATTCACATTTCTACCTTCTCCATTGCAACCAGAGCTGTCATCAAGGTACACTGGCAAAAACAAGCTATTATTTTAAAGTCATGAATAAATATTATTTGAAATGGACCAAATTATGTAATAGCAACACTATTGGTGTTTGGTTTCGGTATTTTACTTAGATGCAAAAGTCCCTATTAAAGTTTTACCATTTCTTATTGTATTCCTTAAAAAACACAGCAGTTCTTTTGCAAATTGAGATGTTCATTAGAGAGAGAGATTTAAACATGCAGAAAGGAAACACAGATGAATGCCACAGGCACAGCCATCCTCCAAGGCTTGCTTTGTGATAATGTCTCAATTTATAAGTAAGGTGGTGTAAAAGTGCTGAAGCCAATAATATTTATCCTGCTTTTCCAGTTGTTTATGTTTGCTGGAAAAAATATCAGATGACCATAGCATGTGGCATTGTTCAATGACATCAAGAAGCACGAACTTCATACTTGGCTCGGTCTCATCACGCTCCATTTCACACTACAACCAAATCGTCCCACAGGTGCTGCTACTGTGTTACTGTGGACGCACCGCACACACCGGAGTTGAGTCATGAGTACGAAACCCGCCTTGATCAAACCTCGAGATAATATGCTCCATCTAGTCTATCCCCAAGATGGTGAACGGTTTAAAGTTTTATTAGAATGAAGTTAATAGTCTTGACCTCATTCCTAGGAAGCAAAACTCTCTCTATAGAATGCTGTTACCATATATCATCCTTGGAAAGTAATTAAGGAATAATGAAACCTGCCTGCAAAGTCAGTCAGGGGAGCTTCTAATGGTGAGGCAGGCAGCGGATTGGGTGCAGGAATGGCAATGACTAGGCGATATGCTCAAGTAGTGACCAAATCCATCAGTCATCCTAGCTTCCAGTGTTTGAGATTCTGCAATAAATTATTAAACACTTATCGACCATCTGTTACATATGATTGTTTTAGTTTATAATAATTTATCTCAAACAATACATATTTTGTTGGATGTTAAAGTCATTCAACATACTGGTGTTACCCATACATACAGTAATATTTTTAATCAACATTTTATATCTGAATATGGACCTAAACTGGCAATAAAGTTTTAAAATGTGGATAATGAAAAGAGAGATGTTGGCAGGGGGAATTTTCTATGAACATTCAGGCAGATTCAGAGACTAAGTAGTCAAAAATGATATATCATCAGAAAATAGATTGGATACAGTAAAAAAAATGCTATGTAAAGTTAGGATAAGAGCACTAGAAATGAAGGTAGAAGAAAGGTTTCAGTCAAGTGTCTTTTAATTTGCAGTTGGTTTTTGGTTAGCATTTATCACTTGAGTAGCTCTCTTTCTTAAAATAATCCTGTTTAAGAATAATCATCTAATAGGTCCATTCTAACTACAAGGATTATAAGCAATACTCCAAGGAACAGTGATGATGTACTTATAGAGTAACAGAGTAATCATTCAAAACTTTGTCAATTAAATTACATAGTCTTGCATTGAACACATTATCTCTTACTAACTTGATGCCATTAGAAAAGTTGCTGGATGTCTGAGTGTCATTTGTTTCCCTTGTGAACTAAGAATAGATTTTTTACTTCATTAAAACTTCTTGTGAAATACTTAATACATTCATGCATGCAAAGTAGTATTATACTGGAGTGAGTAATTTTGGTGCATATATTGGTGGGATTAGCATGATAACATTACTTTAAAAAGCAGAGAAATAATCTTGGGTCATTTATCTCTGGGAAAGTAGAAAGAACTTATAATGACCCTATTTATAGATACTATAGAAAACATGATCAGGGTCAGATATACACTCTGCAGACAATTTCATGAATCTAGAGATGAAGAGAACTATCTCTCTGTGACTGAGAGCTACAAAATTACATCTTTAGTATATAACTGATGTCTGCTTTGTCAAAGAGCCATGGGAGTGTAATAGGGAACTGGGAGTCAGTTATTCAGAACAGTGCCATTTCTGAAACATTCTTGTGAATTAGGTCTCTTAAATAAAAGTAAAACATAAGTGGTGAGGGGCATTAGGTTTGCAACAATACAAATATCTCTCTTTTCTCTCATTTATGAGGTCACATCTGCTCTCTCTATAGCTGCACTGTCCACACTACTCTAGGTTTGGTGCAAATCTGTAGCATTTGCAGTAGAAGCAGCCACCACAAAACACTATGCTGCTTCTTTCTAAATTTGCAAATATTAGGCAAACTTAAGGTTTTGTAATTGAATAATCAGAGAACTCATATGGCTGAATGGATAACAAGACAGTAAGAAAGTTGAATCATATGGCTAACCGCGGTCCTCTGATGAATAGTATTAATTCTTCATTTTATAAACTGACTCATAAACCAAATCTGTGATATTCCTCTGTCTAAACGGAATTACCTTTCATATCATAATCTCTGTATTATGCCATAATAAAAAAGTCCTAAAATGTCTTTCAAGTACACAAGCACTGAGGGGAGGGAGGCTTGAGAGAACTAGGATCTCATATGAAGAGCCACTATGGCTCCTCCACAGGATGCTGCTGGTGTCACCAAAGGAGTTCATCACTGACATCTTGACATTCAGCATATAGGGCATTATCCCCTTTGCACCTCTCTGCTCACTATTATGGGATTCTGCCCACCCAGGTACAGAATGAATGCCCACTGAACTGATCTGATTTTGCAATTAAAATTTCAACATTGCTTATACTTCTTTTTCTATATCCTCTAGAAGTTCTTAGAATTAAATAACACTGGACAGGGGACTGAAGAGAAGGGAACTTATTTGTCACTTATGTCATATTAGCAGTTCATCTGTATCTTGTGGAATCAGGAAAGCACTGTTTCCTCTTACTAGTGTTCAACACCACCCTACACACAGAAATTAATAGGTTTGATTGCAAATATATTTTTTAAACAGTGACACTAAAAATTAGGCAACACTGAAGAAATTCTACCTATAAATACTGTAATTTTGTAATTAAAACAATTTCCCTTTGATACACAATTGATTGATTTTTATTCCACAAGCACTCTTCAGTATTTTTCCACTGCTGTATGTACAGTTAACTCAGTGGCTGGGCTTAAAGTAAAGGATTTTGTTCTGAAGTTCAAGGTCTCTCTTTGCTGAGAGTATCAGAAAAAGACATATTTTATTTTATTTTTATTTTATTATTTATTATATTTTGTACAGGGTCTCACTACACATTTCAGACTCGTAGTGATCCTCTTGTTTTTAGCCTCTACAGAGCTGAGATTACGGGCCTGCACTAGCACGCCCTAACAGCACTGCTAGCTCAGCACAAACCGGGGTGGAGTACAGGTTCTCCTATGTCCTGAGTCTTCGCTGACCTTGAAAGGCTAGGGTCAAAATGTTAGCTGGCCTTGTGGCTCTTCTATTTCTCCAACTCTGACTTGTGATCTTAGGTTGTTAACCATCCAGAAGAAAAGCTGGTTAGATAAACCCTGAGAAGACTTCAATGACCCTGAGAAGACTTCAATGACCACATAGGAAATATAAAGTTCATGTGTTGGTATATAAGTTTTGATCTACCTAGGTCTTAACCATCCAGCAGAAAAATATAAAAGTATAAAAATGAAGTATACATCGTGAGCCATAATATTAAGCTGAGCTGTAAATGGATATGGTCGACAATTTCTTTGAATAACTCCCTATGGTTGCAGAATGCTGGACTGTGTTGGATTGTGGTGTTGAGTTCAAGAACCTAAGGTAGTTGAATGTCAATGGAGTGCCCACTTTTGACAGGTGTAGACAAAGGAAGGGTTGTAGAAAGAAAAAATCACGATGTGTGTGTGTGTGTATAGACAGTACAGTTGGGATAGATAACGCTGTGCTTCTACATAATTCTATGATAGGCAAGATCTGCACTAATGGTGGTTGGACAGGATATTATGTTGGCTTTTAGTGCTATGGTCATCCACTAGGTAAATAATTATTGAATTTTTGATATAATTCAGCCATAAAGAAACCTGTAAATATAATATCATGTATGCATCTTGTACAATACCAAAACGTTATGAAAACAGTTTGCAATGTATTAATTCATCGACTCTGTATGGTTAAGGTGTCTTGAAACTGTCTGATTGACATTTCTATTTTAATAAAATAAAAATAAATGGAAAAAAAACGGGGGTGGAGCCAGAAGGATGTAAGCACAACACATACTCTCCTTTTTTTTTTTTTGGTGGAACCAGGGATTGAACCCAGGACTTTGTGCTTAACTGGCAAGCACTTAATCCACTGAGCTATCTCCCCAACTCCACTGAAAAAGGAATATTTTAAATATTCAATAAAGATTCCCATTCCAATGTTTGTATCATTAAAATACAAATACGACAGGGATCCATAATATAAGACAGGGTTTTAAAGACACCCTGGGAAAGTGATTGCAAGTAATCACAAGGAACAATTTTCCATGGAAAGGAAGTGAAGGAAACATCACTATCAGTGGTAATTTTCACATTTTTAGAGCTGCAATGAAATCTATATTTATTAGAAAATGAAAACACCTGACTACGGAAGCAGAGTAATAGATTTGAAAGATAAAGGTTGAGACAAGAAAATGTGTAGATGTTTTTTTTAGTCAAAATGTAGCATACTTTTTTATACTGGAACCTATTTTCATTTGAATTATATTTTAAAACATTCATTTGACATTTGCTGGTAAATGAAATGAAAGGGTACAAAACAGTTGACACAGGACAGGTATACTGACCACAAACTGCAGGGCTTACATGGGAGAAGATGATTGTTTCATCAGTACCTTGGCATTATAGATGAATAAAGGGTTTCAGGCTGGTCTAGTTAAATCAAGGATTTGGTGATTGATTTTGGATGTGTGGAAGAGTAAAAAGCAGCAAAGTCACTCTGGGATTTGTAGTACAATTAGGAGAGCTGTGTGTATTCTTCACTCAGCTGTGGACAAAGTTTACAAGACGTGTATGTAAAATGAGATGAATAAGAAAGTAGGTGTGTTTTCTCTGAATTACAGTAAGCTTTCAATCATTGTATTTATAATGGCCTAAGAGTCTGAGAATAAGCAAATACTTGGACATATGATAACAAATTCAGAGGCAGGATAAGATCTAAAATGAGCAGTGATGAAGAAAAGAAGCCAAAGTAACTTCTAGATAATTTGGAAATTTGAAACTATTAACCTTTCTTTTTCCTTAGGGTAATAAGTTTTGGTTATAAAGAGTGAGCAGGTTCAGTTGTTCAAGTTACCAAGTTCCTTTTGTCATATCAATGAGGGAACACTTTTTTAAAACAACAAATGCTGAGCAGAAGAGCACAACAAGAAAGGGATTTTGAAACAAAAGAATTTAACCTCTCTACAGTCCTATATTTGATACCATGCAAATATTAATATGCGTGTGAATATAGACACATATGTATCCTACATGTACATCGACAACAATATCTGTATCTATGTTCAAACCTACTCTATATCTGTATCATTAGCTGTACTGCAGTAAACTATTATTTATCATATCTAGCTGGTCATCAAGATATCAGTGAATCCCAGTGTAATGAAAATCTGATGAATTCAAATTTTTCATATTTATTGTATGGAATTTAAATAAAAGAAACTGAGTGGATAGATTTCAGTGGCAAAGCTCTAATACACTGAGATATGGCTATGGTTATGAAATTGGTTATAAGAAAAGTATTAAAGTTGTTTTTAAAAAGTCATTTTTATTCTGTGTGCACTGCTCTCTTGACAAAGAAGAAAGCAATTGAAAACCTTTTAACTGATGCACCTATTGCAACATAATAAGTGGCATCACACTGTTAAGAGTAACATCAAATCCCGTATCAGGTCAGCTATTACCTTTTCATTTAGTTCAAAATGACCTGGTGGAATGGGCGACCATTTGCCACTGCATAGAGGCAAATACAGTGATTTAGCTTTCAAAGTGCTGTTTATGCACTGTGTTTCACTTTTCTTTTATGAATTGTCAATTCTCTACCACTGTGTTGAAAGATAAATGTTTTTGTCCCCAAAATATTAGTCAGAATGTATCTGTACAAATTAATGAGCAAAGAATGTTGCAATTTCTATTTAGATAAATAAGATTACCATTCTTATGCAATATATTTCTCCCACCCTCATCATTTGCTATAATATTCAGTATATTTGTAAGTATCACACTATTTCTGCTTTCCAACATGAATCATTAAGAACAATGTCACGTGGTCCAAATCTTGCAACTTCTGAGGGGCACGTTATTTTTTGGTCATTACATCTTCCCAGGGAAGAGAAAAAATGCAATATTTGAGGAAAACTTATATGTACAACTTTCACTTATTTTTCTTTTATTCTGAGTACAATGCATTTTATCTTAGATCTAGTTTTGGTTCTTTCCTATGCTTCTACACTAGTAACTATGGCAACAAGAATTTCAAATTCTGTGTGCAGGGTAAATAAAGCACAATTGAGAGCATAAAACTTTAAAAGAAGATATCAAGACTCACACTGCCCTTGAATTACAGAGTCCCTGTTAGAAGATGCCATTGTTTATAAAGATAATCCATCTTTTTTGCTTTGATGTAGTGGAGTATTCATTTATTTAACCATTGTACTGAAATGAGTGTTTGTGACTGTCTACACTTTTAACTGGACCTTTTAACTCATCTTTTTGTAGTGACTAATACTGCATGCAAAGTGCTGGCATATAGAATTCCATAGAACTATTTTTTTGGTGGTAGCAGGGACTAAACTCACGACCTTGTGCTTGCCAAGCAAGCATTTATTCTACTGAATAAGTGGAATTCTCCCTAGCCCTTTAGAACTATTTCTAAACAGAACAAATTTATCTTTAAAAAAATCACTGGAAAATTATCCTAAAATCATAAAGTAAATGAAGAAATATGTATGCAAGAGGAGGATCCGTGTCTTCTTGAAAGCAAGGAATCCCTGAAGACTAGATCCCTGTTCCATTACTTCAAGCTCTTTGCTCCTGTTCAGAATGTGGCAGCACTGGTTCTGGAGGCTGTGGCCAGAAGAGGAGGTCTCTCCCCATCAGCGCCCAGTGTGGGGCTAGGCTAGCTCCCCAAGTGACATGTGCTGCCAGAGTCTTTCTCACCCCAAACTCCTAGTTGACCAGTCTCACTAATGCAGCTGAAAAATACATGCTTTTTCTTCTACTCTGTCCCTGATGGAAACATTTGGATCTTGAATATACCTCCAATTATCTTCACATAAACACAGAGAGCAAAGCTGAGAAGACAAAAGGCTATCATCTCTTTCCAGCTCCTATACTCCAGGTTTATTAAGAGACATGGAAAAATATCCTGAAGTGTAACATTGGAGAGAAGCCTCTCAACGATTTTACCCAGTGCAAGATTTAGACCATAAAATTAAAATGCATCCAAATTTTCACTAAAGAAATTAATTTCATTTTGAACAGTCTATAGAAGTTTGTACTGAAAGCTTTTCTCAAAAACAGAATCTAATGCTAAGCAATTAGAGTCTACTGGCCTCTGGAGAGAGCACTACACATTATTTTAGATTATGAGAGGGAACATGGTAAAGAGATAGCTGAAAAGATAAGTCCTATGTTAGAAAAACCTTCCAAAGACTGGCTTCAAACAAAACCTCGGCAAGCAATACCCAATCAGTGTAATAATTTATGCCCCAGGGTGTTTTCAAAAACAATGGTGCAATATATAGCAATTAGGGGTGCTTATATGAGTGAGTGCGTCACCCACAGAGGTGGGCAACTCAGCTGTGATTTCGGAAGCGGCTCCTAAAATACAGACCCGCACAACCCGAGCAAGCAAAGGACTCTGCAGACTCAAGGATGCCCACTCAGGAGCAACGTCACAGACTTTACATAATAAAGTATAACAGTCCAGTCAAGTTACGGACTAAGCACATAAACAAAGTGAAAATCAGGAATATTTACAAGCCCTAGCTAGTCCTTAATAGAAACAAAAGAAATTCTTTAGGCGGAAATCAATAAATAGAAGAATATTCAAATCCATATCAGTGAACACCTTGTACCTAATTATATAATTTTAAAGAATAAGTATATATTTTCTTTTCTTTTATTAAAAAAATTGTTTAAAATATTTTGTATATAATTTCGTTGCTTGGGCTGGCCAAATAGCTCAGTGGATTAAAGGGCCTGCAAGCAGTCTCAGGAGCCTGGGGTTTGATCACCGGCCTGCCCTGCCAGCCCTGTCCCCGGGGCATTTGAGACTGGGTGTAATGGAGAAAGCCTGTAATCCCAGCATTTGGGAGGTGAGCACAAGATAATCACTGCGATTCCAATCTAGCAGTGAGGCCCTGAACACCCCACAGACCCTTCCCAAAGAAATAACCAAAAAGCAAAACAAAACATGTGTATTTTTATGTGAAGAAAATGAGATTCAACTGCACAGAATAATCATGAAATTAGCAGTTGTGAGAACTAAAATTTTGATTTTGGAATATGTAAGTTTTTGGTTTTTTTTAACTTTCATTAATGTATGCTTGCAGTAATGATTACAAACGCTGTAGAAAATCAATACATACACATGAAATACTTTGATTCTTTCCTGCCTTCCCTCCACTTTATTTTTCCAAGATTAAATTTATAAATAAAATATTATATATTATTGTCATATATACACATTAAAAACCAGATTAATAAGCCAAATAACATAGAAAATACATAAAGCAATTGTATAAATCAAGATATACATTTAGAGACATTGTCCATATGGATTACAAGAATTACAAGATTACAAAATGTTGAAGATGTTTTACTTTTTTTTATTTATTAATTTTTTTTGAAGATATTTTAATACATTTAGTGACCACATGTGTTTCTTCATCTGAGAAAGATCTATTCATTTCAGGTGCCCTTTTATTAACTAGGCATTTAATTAGAGGTTTCTAAGCTTTTTTTGAGGTGAACTCTAATTTTATGAGTTCTGTACATATTCTAGATCTCAGTCTTCTGCGAAGTACCTCGAAAAGTTTGCTTTTTGTAGGTTGTGTCTTAATTCTCTTAGTGGTTTCCTTTTCCATGTAGAAGACATTTAAATTTATTTGACCCCATTTATTTATTCTTGGCATTATTTCTTGTGCAACAAGGTTTTTCTCTGAAAGTTTTTGCCTACACTTATATCTTAAAAAGATTTACCTCTTTTACCTTCCTGCAGATTAAGTGTTTCAGTTATAATGTTTAGATTATTTTTGTACCAAGGATCAAATTTAGGATCTCAGGCTTGCCAGACTAATGTTAAAGCCTCAGAGCTATATTGATGTTTAGATTTTTTAATAGTTACATATCTGGGACAAAATTAAAAGATTTCATAATTAATCACATTATTTAAATATCCTGGCTATTTCTCCAGACTTTTTAGTCCATTAGAATAGCCAGTCCTTTTCATACCACATTCAACAAGTCATTCTAAAGCATTGTTTTTGTAGAGTTACACTGTCAAATCTTATGGAAAAGCCTCTGTTATGATATGAAAATAAGCATGTGGAACCAGGTAGGCAGACAGACAGAGCTTTTTCCCCTTCCAAACTAATGTTAAAACTTTATTCCCATTGTAGAGGCAATACAAGGATCTTGTTCTGTGGAAACACAACATAAAAGAGTCTTCAGAGAGAATTTTCTTATTTTAATTTTCCTTCACTTCTTCCAGCCAAAGATACTGTTATTCCTTTCTTGCAAATGCAGCAATGAAATAACTTCCTGCAATGAAGGGAGCAAAATTTGCAGACACGGAATGTGTTCATGCCTAGACTGCGAAGCTTTTGATCTTTGGAGCTATGAGGAATGACTTTCGATCTCTATAAATTGCTTAATTTGTGGAATTATGTTATAGAATGGACTGACTATACACATATATACAATTTTGTACACTACATTTATTATTTTTATATTTTTCTTCATTAAGTTCTGCAATATGTTTTGATTTTGATTCATCATACTGGCAGAGAGCAAATTTTAAAATGTAAACAATTAACATGAGTGAGAATGCATTAAAAAGCTACTACACTGAAGGCATCAGTATACCAGCTTTCTCTTAACTGAACACAGTGTGTTCCAATAAAGCCATGTCTTCACTTAGGGAGAAAATAAGATTTGGGAAGTATTGCGTGTCTGCATCAAAGAGGTTATTTTAGAATTGAATAGGAAAAATATGAATCTAAGTTGTCACTTCTTTTCAGCAGGTAGAAATAAATACCTAATTCTATAAAACCAGTGTTCTATGCTCCAGGAAAAGACTAATGAGAAAAAAATGCATTGTCACTTTTGGATGAAACAGAGGAACACAGTGACTGTCGCTCAAATGCACTCAGTTGTGAAATGGAATTGTTTTTTATTTCTTATTCTGGCATTAAATAACTTATTTGATGAATGTCAGAAACAACTAGAAAAATATGACTTTTAGAAGATAAGATGCAATTAAACAAAATGAACTTAATGATTTTCTAAAAGCATCTAATTTCTTCTTAATGTATATTTATTATTATCTCCATCTAAGAACCATTATGAAATATATCAAATAAAGTGATGAATTTGAAATTAGTAAAATGTAATAATTTTTAACTTAACCAACTTTAGATTTGAATTTTAAATGAAATTATCTGAAAATATATTTTACTAGTTCATCAAGGAAGTTGTTACAAAAATAATGCTTTTGCTTTGGAATGAAAATGTTGAAGAATTTTACAGGATGTATATATATTTTTTTCCTTTTAGGAAAAACAATTTAATGAAAATGTTATTGGTATTTTAATAGAAATTATGTTGAATATGTATATTGCCTTGGGTAATGTGGGCATTGTACTAGTTAGTTATGAGGTCAACTTGAATAGGTTAAGAAGTTCCCAGCAGACTGGTGGAGCACAGTTCTAGGCTTGCCTGTGGATGACTGACACTCGAGCCACTAAATGAAGAAGGGAGACTCACCTCCGAAGCAGGTGGCACTGGCCAATAGGCTTGTAGCCTGGGTGGAATCAAAAGGGAAATAAGACCCAAGTCTTTCACTTTGTTTCTCCTCAAAACCAGAGGAGCACTGGTCTTGACCCAGCCATTGGAGGCTCATCTGCAGTTCCTCTGGGCTGCCAGAACAGACGCTTCAGCATTCCAACACAGTCACCTAGCTTGCAGACATGGACTTGCACCAGACTGGGCAGTGGGTTCCAGGCCTTGGCCCTTCAACTGGATCCCCTGGCTTTCCAGCCAGGAAGAGGGTCACTTCGCATTCTTCCTTGCAATGCCACAGGCAGCCATTGTAAGCCTACTTAGGAAATCCTTTATATATAGCTACACCTTAATATGTAAAGCCCTTTAACAATGTTAGTCCTGTTGATCCATGAACAAGGGAGATCACTCCTTTTTCTGTCATCTTTGATTTCTCTCTTCAGAATTTGTACCACCAGTATGTATTCCCATGTCAGCAGGTCTACTTCAACTGAACTGTTACATCACAATTTATAGATATTTCACATTTAACTTTCTCAGTACTATTTTAGGATATTTAAATTGTTTTAATTGTTATTTTATGAAATTCTTCTGCATATATTTGAGAATATACAGGAATTACAGGATTATATCAATAAGGAAAAAATGTATCAACTGATTAATTTTTCCCACTGAAAATTTCCTTAGTACCTATAATAAAATACTTAATAATTTATGACCATAGTAACATTTTTACATTTTTATATAACTATATTAAATTTCTCATAATGATATAAAGTACTGATATATATCTTATATTTTTTCAGTTTATTATCAACTTATTTTCATACATTCAAATTCTTATAATCTTATTGATACAGAAATACTTCTTTGGTAAGTGTTATTTTGCATTATTAGAAATAAAATGATAAGTACTAGTTCATAAATCAATTATCTCTACACATTTAATTAAAGCAACGTTTGCATAACACTTGTATGATATATTATGCTGTCCTATTTGTGTTTATGAAATAATTGAATTAGATTTACCAGAGTCCTATAATATGCTTCCTGAAGCACTATTGCATAGTACATTTTCTGTGAAATGTAATTATACCATATCAAGCATTGTATATAGCATGCAAATTTGAAGCAGGCCAGGAAGTTGACTAGGCTAGTGTGGCCAGGCAGAGGGACTGAGTTTTGTAAGATAAAAAAATTTTGTCTTCCAGCTTTGATAGTAAAATTAATCCCAGATTATGTTTTCAGAAATTGTATCTAACTTCAAGTGAAATTCTTCACACTTATTTAGTGATTTATCATTTAATGTTAATGATAAGTACTCAGAAAAGAACTGTAGTGCATTTTTGCTTCACTGAATGTTTGCTGCTCTATAAAATTTTAAGGGAAAATAATAATATCATGGAAATTTCAAAAAGTCAAGAGTGGCTGGTCAAATAGTTCAGCATGTTAAAGCACTTGAAAGCAGGCTCAGGAGCCAGAGGTTCAATCCCTGGCCTACCATGCAGGCCCCATCCCTGGGAAACACTGAGATAGGATTCAGACTGGGCATGGTGGTACAGGCCTATATTCCCAGCCCGTGGAAGGCTGTTAACAGGCGGATCACTAGGAGTCCGATCTAGTAGTGAGACCCAAACACCCTGTAGATCCTTCCCTAAAATACAGAACAAAAAATTCAAGAAAATTTTTTAAAAATCATCTATATAATATATACATAATATATATATCATATATATATACATATATGTTTGATTACTTATCTAATTGAGTTAATTTGTAATTTCTAGTATTTACTTATTTCTAACACACATTGGTAAATTAACATGGTCTCAAATTAATAAAAGACAAAACTATTACAAATTTTTCTCACAAAAGTCATCAAAAACAAAAAATATAATATGATATATAAATTGAATTTTTCACTGGCTGCAAGAGGAAAATTAAAATTGTTAACTCTTCCGACATATTTATCTGAGTAGAGAAGTTCTTGAGAGTAAAAATGTTCAAAGATACAAAATGGTAATTTGTTATGACATGGCTCTGGCCTTAAATCTGGAGAATATAATATTATTTGAATACTGTGCTCACTTAAAGATAGGCTTTTTAAAGTACAACCATTCATACACACATTTACAGAGAAAATCTATACACTTACAGATTCCTCACAAAGTTTTAGGCAATATGCCAAAGAATTCACCAAAAATAAAGAATACACAAAAGGAAATTAAGCAACAATGTGGCATATGTAATCCAAACTATAGCTAATAATCCCATTAAAATCAAGCTGTATACATATACCAAATAAGAATATTTTTTCAGGGATATGCTCCGTGAATAAAATAAAGATAACCACAAGGGTTAGTTTAAAAAAATGGAAGAATGGTTTAAATAATCAAGGTAATTCTGCACAGTTGTATCAATACCAAATAAGATGAACTTTGGAGAGAAAATTTGTACCATTATGGATTGTGTCTGGATGTTCCCCAGCTGAATCCAGAATTTGTCATTGGCTTGTGATCCAGGCCTGAGATTATGAGTGTGAGTGCTCTGCCCACAGAAGGGCGGGCACAGCATACCACATAAAGAATACAGAGAGCTCTCTCTGTCCCTTTGTTAACTGATCTGTCAGTCTTGTCTCCGCATCTCCCAGCACCACAGCTACAGGTCTGTGGCTTTTGCTGTATTCTGCCATGCCCTTTGTTTGTTTGATTGTTTGTTTGTTTATTGATTGATTGATTGATACCAGAGATTGAGCTAGGGACCTTACGCTTGCCAGGCAGGTGCTTATGCCACTGAGCTAGGTTCCCAGACCTTTCTGCTGCGGTCTGTTGCCCTCTGCCATGGGCCATTCTACCTTGAAGTCTGCCCATTATGCACTGAAATACCCACAAACTCTGCCAGGTATTTGTCTCATCAGTGAGAGAAAAATAACTAAGACAACAGGGGACATAAAAGGGGATATTTTGTAGTTATAATAAGAGAAGTTCTTCAAAGACACTTACAAAGTTAGAATATATATGCATCAGAAAACACAGGTGTAAATTACATGAAGTAGAACAGCAGAATAAAATGAAGCACATCATGAACAGCTCAGCAATTCTTCACACATAAAGAAAAAAATACCTCTGAAAGCATGAGAGAAATTAGCATAAGAATAATATGCTTGTGGGACAGTAAAAAATAAGATTTTAAAGTATATATGAAATGATTAAATAATGCAATAATAATGAAATAATGAAATTATTCAGTGTTTTCTTTTACTAAAAAGATATTTGAATTTAAAACCTTTTAAATGCTGAGCAGATAAAGTAAAAAAATAAAGCTCAAAAATTAAAACAAAAATACTATTTAACAAATTTTAGAGAAGACATAGAGTCAATATAGTGCATTAGCTAAAATAATTTATTACAATATTGTAAGGATACTTTAAACACAGGACTGAATACATCAGAATTATTTTGGATTTATTCTAATAAGGAGATATTATTCCACATTTAAAACTGGATTAACTGGGGCTGAGGAGGTGGCTCAGTGGAATAAGTACTTCACGGGCAAGTGCAAGGGCCTGAGTTCAATCTCCAGTTCTGGAAAAAAAAAAAAAAACAATAAAAAAACTGGATTAATTGAAATTGGTAATGAATAAAACAGACAAGAAAGTAAGGTTATGCAGAACAGAAAGGGATTTGACTAGCTCTTGGATCTATTCAAAGTGAAATCTTTCTCCCTACCAAAAATAGGTAAGCAAAGTTTTAATCTAATAATGAACATCACAAACAAGCAGAAAAAATGGAAGAGGGCTTCGCAGATATGGACAGGGGACAGTCTCTCTCCACTTCTTTCCAATGAGTTACTGAATGTTCTTTGTAGAGAAATAAGACAATCAAATAAATAAAATAAACACTAAAGTGTGGTACAAATAAACATCTAACCAGGGAACCTTAATGTGCATGAAAAACTATGCTTAAATAAACAGAATAATTAAGATTAGAATAGGCACATATACACTATTTTTATTTTTCTTTGATGGAAAATTGCTGCTGGAAACAATAAGGAATTTCAAACAAAATAGAGTGCCCTTCAAAATAGTATTCATGAATATTTCACTTACAGATGAGTGAAATATCTATATTTCTTAAAAGAAATGTGTGTAAATCTTCTTTACTGTGCTGAGGGTTTAGCTCTGCAGTAGATAGCTTACACAGCACCTTGAAGACCTGGGCTCAATCACCAATGACAAAAGAAAAAAAAAGACAGACAAACAAGTAACAATGTCCATTATTGTTAATTACAAAGGAAGACTCAAGACTATGAGCTATTTTTAAAATTCTAAACTGATAATATATAGAAAGACATTTTATTTCCTGTGTACTTATTATTGCTAAGATTTTAATGCTTACCACATTATTGAAGGCAGTGAAAGTGCCAGAGAGATAACTCACTGGACTAAGCACCTGCTTAGGCAAGTGCAAGGACCTGGTTTAGATCCCTGGCACTGCACGCTGCAGCGCCCCCGCCAACCTCTGGGCTGATGAGCTGGCCACTGAGACCAGGCGTGGTGGTGCACAGCTGTAATCTCTGTGCTGGGGAGTGTGGAAACAGGAGGATCACAATGAGTCTGAGCTGTATGATGAGACCCTGTACCAAGTACATTAAAACAACAACAAAAAAAAATAAAGTAAATACAATCTCAGTTAGGGGCTGGGGAGATGGCTCAGTGGAATAACTGCTTCCCTGGCAAGTGCAAGGGGCTAAGGTCAATCCCAGGTTTTATATATATATAATATATATATATATATATATATATATATATATATATATATATATATATATATATAATATATATAAACAGTTAAATTATTATATATTAATTAATTTATTATATATTAATTATATATATTATATATTATTATATATTAATTTTATATATATATATAATCAGTTAAAAATCCCTTCATATTTTTTGTAAAAATAGTCAAATAATCTTTAGATATATGAAAGATAGATGATAGTTAGCTAGATTTCCAGATAGATAGATAGATAGATAGATAGATAGATAGATAGATAGATAGATAGATAGATAGATAGATA
>PVKA01012908.1:0-56515 GCA_004027165.1 Ctenomys sociabilis | reverse complement strand
GAAGCTGTCATCTTCACTCATGCAGACAGCATGCTCAGAGATAAGCACGTCCATTCCAGTTGGGGCTGAGGGAGTACACTGCATGCCACGTGTGAGAAGTACAAACAGGTGCAAAGTCCTCCAGAAACCAACAGGCAATGGGAGGCGCAGAAGCAGCCAGCTCAGGCCCACTGCTGCAGCAACCTCTCAGCACCCGAGCTGCAGCCACACCCTGGACCCGGTTTCCCTGGGGAAACAAGCCCTTCGGTACCAGGGTATGCACAGGCACAGCAGAGTGGGCAGGCCAAAGGGCATCAACCAGATCTTGGAAGACGTGGCCGGAATGAGCCGGCCACATGCAGGGTCACCACTCACCACTTGGTGCAGGTGCTTAAGTCAATGCCAGTCTGGGCCTGCGCACAGCGGATGGCCGTGCGTACCAGCACCTGAGGGTCAGCCTGAGGGTCAAGGCCATCCAGGGAGGGAGACCACTCCCCGCCAACCAGCACCGCCTCGTCTTCTTTCCGGCCCAGCAAAAACTGCAAAGATATTGAGAATGAAGGAAATCTGCACTGCCTGCAGTCATCATGAGACAGGGGAAGGTAGCAGGAAGCAGTAAGACCACACCAGCACTCCTTCTCCATCACACAAGCCAGCCACAGAACTCCTACATAGGCATTCTATGCATTTGTAAGCAGGAGCCAAACCGCTGAAAACACTACAGGTACCAGACACCACCGGGGCAGCACCAGCCTCCCACACCTGGCTCTTCTTACCTTTATCTGCTTCAAAGGATGCTCTGGCGTCTCCCTGGGCTCAGCCATGTCATCCACAAAGAGCATGCAGCAGCGATACAGTTCCTCCAGGCCAGGGGAGGACAGCAGCAGAACCTGCACAGAAGGAAAGAGACACTCAGAGCCACCTCCCACCTATAGCTCAGTGACAGAGCAACTGGTGCCCCTGCAACCAACCTTGGAACTATAAGTGGGGTCACTGTCCACGGGACTGGGCTCAGCACCAGGGTCTGGAGCCACCTCCTTCTCTGAAGAGACCTGAATCCGGCTGGGATGGTGGAGGGAGAAGGGCTGGCTCAGGGGGAAGGCCACCAGCCAGCTCAGATGCACGGACAGAAGATCCGAGGGGACCAGCAGGCTGCGGTAGCGGCGCTGCAGTTCTAGGAAGTCACAGGTGGGGCTAGAGGAAGACAGCAGAGGGATCCACGCTGAATAAAGCATTAAGAACTAACCCAAAGGCAGGTGTAACAGCATGTACTGGGACCCTCCTGGCTACAAACAAGGCTAAGGCAGGTGGATCGCAAATGCAAGGATAACCTAGGCAATACAGCAAACCCTGTCTCAAAATAAAATGTCACAAACAGCCAGGGCTGTAACTCAGTGGCAGAGCACTTCCCTAGCATACACAGGCTTTAGATTCAATTCTCAGTAGCACCAGGGAAAAAAACAATACTATAAAGGACTACATGAGAATAAACCATTTATTTTTCAGTTTGGGAAATAAGGACTTTCTAAGTAAAGTGCCTCGCAGAGGTAGCACTGGATCTGGCACTGCTGATGTGTAACCTTAGGGGAAAGAAAGTCAGATTAGGAAAGGAAAGAAACACCTGCCTTATATGACAGAAATGGTCACTTCTTACTGCAGTGGGATTCACAAGCAGTAAGAAAAAGTACAAGCACCTCAGAGCAGACTAGGAGTATTGGTACCAACAGGTATATGACAGAAAAAGACCTAAAAGGCTCATGAAACATGTAAAGACGTAGCCTGGTGTGGCATGACCAAGCATTCAAGGCCAGCTTAGGCTCGAGTGAGCTCAGATCCTGCTTGAGCTATACAGTGATATCCTGTCTCAAAAAAACAAGACAAAACCAAAAAAATTAAAGGCTGAGGGCTGGGAGGCTGGGGAGATAGCTTAGTGGAGTAAGTGCTTGCCTGGCAAGCACACAGTCTTGAGTTCGATCCCTGGTACCACCACAAAAAAAAAAAAAAAAAAAAAAAACCAGGCAGGTCAAAGGCTAGACCTATAATACCAGCATTTGGGAGGCTGAAGCACAAGGATCGCTGCAAGTTCAAAGTCACCTTGGGCTACATAATGAGTTCAAGGCCAGTTGAACTACACAGTGAGAACTTGACTTCAAAACAAAAATAAATAAAGGTACAAATCGGAATATCAATGTTTACCAGTTAGACTGCAAAGACAAAAAAGCTGGATCAGACTGTGGAGGCAAGGCCTGGGGAAATAAGCCCTTCAGGCCTTTCATACCCTAGCAGAAGATAGCAGTTTAAAATGAAACCACACCAGCTACTCCATTATGATAAGATACTTGTGCACATGTGTGTACAGGGAAGGATGCTTATGACAGCATTTAGGATAAATCAACTGGAAACGGAGTGTTGCTTAAACAAATTACAATTCATTCATTCAATGGAAAAGTGTAACTGCTCAGAGTGAGATTAATAAATGTTAATGGAGAATAAATTCTATGAGAAAATAACCAAACAGGAGGCTGGGGAGATAGCTCAGTGGTCTATGCACCTGCCTGGCAAGCACAAGGACCTGGGTTCAATCCCCTACACTGGCCCCCAGAAACCTGGCATGGTAACACATGCTTGTCCCAGCCCTGAGGAGACTGAGAAGTATCGCTATGAGTCTGAGCTGCGTGGCAAGACCCTATACCAAATAAAGATTTTTTAGAAAATTAAAAAACAGTAATAACCAAACAGGATGCACAATAGGTTTCTGTTGGTTGGCTATAAAAGCTGTCAGAACACGCGCATTTGCATGGACACAGAGTCCAGTGGACCCCTTGGCCTGTGGCGCACCTGTCCACTGTGTATGGCGTGAGATGGACCCGGTAGGGAGGCAGGTCGTGCCTTGGCTTCTTAGCACCCCAAGGCTCTCCACCAGCCCGCTGCTTGCGTTTCTTGGCATCATAGTCGTCACTGGAGTTGAGCCATCACCGGAAGAAGGAAACGTACTGTCACACACGCATTCAATAAAATGGGCCTAAAAGAAAGAGCTGGAAACAATCTGAATCCCCAACAAGAAAAGCTGGGGAGTCAGGCCTGGTGGCACACACCTGTGAGCCCAGGACCTAGGAGGCCTTGAGCTCCCAGCCTGGCCACAGCCTGAACTACAGATTGGGGGGGGGGGGGAGGCTGACAGCCACATGACAGAATGCTACAATGACATTAAAACAAACATTTTCTAAACATGGATATTTAAACCTTACTACCATAGAAAAATCTGTATGTTAAGCAAAAAGCATGATATATACAGCACATTCAATATGCCACCCCAAGAGCTCTAGCAGTAAAGAAAATATTAAAATGTGGCAGCCTCCTTTGACTGATAAGCTTGTGAATAATCTTACCTCCCTCATATTTTCTGAACATTACAAATTCTAGCTAACTTACATGCAACCTTTTTGGTGCCAGGAATGGAACTATATTCCTAGCCCAACAAGTAATTTTTGCAGTACAAAGAGAACTGAATTTTTTAACAACAGATACATATATGGTAGCTTGTATGGGTTCTACAAACTAAATCTGTTATTAAGAGACACTTTGTGCTAATAAACCCCACCAGTTCATAAAAATACTAAAACTCTATACTCCAATAATTTTACTCTTGGAAATGTCTTAAGGGAGTTAATTCAAAAAGAGAGAAAAAGATTATATATAGCAAGCAAAATAAACTGATAGTATATACACATCCCGCAACACTTGAATTTTTATAGAATGTAAACAATAACCCCACAACCATTAAACAATCATACAGATTACGCTACACTACAGAAAAAGTACTGAAGAAAGGACCAGGGAGATGGCTCAGTGGAATAAGCGCTTCGCTGGCAAGTGCAAAGGCCTGAGTTCAACTCCTGGTTCCACCAAAAAAAGAAAAAAGTACTGAAGAATCACAAACATAACCTGCACTCTCAGATTAAAATTGTATAGATAAAAACTAGAAGGGCTGGCCAAATAGCTCAACAGATTAAAGCACCTACAAGCAGGCACAGGGGCCAGGGGTTCAATCCCCAGGCCTGCCCCACCCCCAGGCGTACAGAGACTGGCCATTGAGACTGGACGTGGTGGTGCGAGCCTGTAACTCCAGCTCTTGGGAGGCTGTAAACAAGCGGGTCACTAGGAGTCCTATTTAGTAGTGAGATCCTGAACACCCTGTAGACCCTTCCCTAAAAATACAAAAAAAAAAAAAAAAAACTAGAAAAGCTCACAGGAGAAAAAAGTGGCAGTGATTTTCCTTTTCAAAATTGTTTTCTAAAGTTCTTTAAAATCTTAGTATTAATAGCATTATTAAAGGGAAAGAGATAACTACAGCTTTTAATATTACTTTAATATAATTATACTAAATGTGCCACTCTATTTTTGTAATCACTTATACTATTTATTGTGCTGTGTCTTTATACATTTCCATAATCACATAGTAAAGGGATACAATAAAATAGTAGAGGAGGGGCCGGGGAGACAGCTCAGTGGAATAAGTGCTTGCTCCCTGGCAAGTGCAAGGGTCTGAGTTCAATCCCTGATTCCGCCAAAAAAAAAAAAAAAGTAGAGGGAAATCTTTATACTCTTTATTATAAAATGCTAGACAGGGGGCACAGCTGTGGCAGAAAGCTACCCTTTCCCGCCTGGCCCTGGGCACAACATGGGTAAGGGATAAATGCCTGTCACATGAGGGACAGAAAACCAACTGGCAACTCTGGATACCCAGGCGCTGAGCTGACTCCACAGGCCACATGCTGGTAATTCAGCTGGTGAGGTTTCATTCTGTCTGGTTCATGGGCATCTCTGTCTCCTGTCTCTTGCCTCTAGGGACGCATGCTCTGGGGCTCCTAAAGGCAAAGCCTTTCCAACCTATCCCAGCGGCCCCCTGCAGCTCCTCAGGATTCGGGGAGCCCTGCAGTGAATGCTTTGCATGTCTAGCTAAACTGCGTGCCCACTGATCCTGTAGACTTAGCAGCCGGCCTCTGCCCTCTCTGGAATGATCTGGAGCAGGTCCCCAGGTGAGCTGGTGGGACATGTCAGCAGCTATGGCAGAGGCCAGCCAGTCTGCAGCCTTCAGCTGCTCGGCTCGCGCAGGCCAATGAGGACATCAGGTATCCCACAGACTGGGACTCAATACCAGTGCTCCACACAAAACGCAAGCCTGGCCAAGTCCTTTACAAACCCATGTTGTTCCTACAGCATGATCTAACTCCTGCCAGCCTACTTCTGCTCTCACGCTTGCTCCTGTTTGGTGGTCCTCTCTCCCTCCCTCCATCCTTTCTCCAGCAGTTCTGCCATGGAGGCATCTGACCAACGTTGGGAACATCAACACACAAGATGCACCAGCACAACTGACCACGGAAGCTCACCTGGGAACCAAACACACCGAGTCCCCAGCAGTCACTGACTTCTACCCTGGCCACACTAACCCCTGCTGTGACATTCAAAAGAAGGTTTTCCTTGACTCACAGAAAGACAGATGGGAAAATTTTTGAAAATGACTAGACGATGCACAGGAAAGCTGCAGTGTATGTCATGGCTGGAGAGCAGGCTGGAGGGTGTCAGTGACATGGGCAGCATAGAGTACAACCCCGGACAAAGCTGCCACCTACTTCAAATCCACAACAACCCAGCCGAGGCAGCAGGGCCTCGCACCGGCTGTCTCACTCTGCCTCCACCTCTCTGAGCTACACGTGCTCCTCAGAGTGTTGGCACCGGGCTGCACTGCCTGCTTTCCCATGGGATCATCCACTGGCATTGTCAAGAAGACACCTTCCCTTCCTGCACATTTCACATTTCCAAAGAGAACTAGATGAGCGAACTTTCTAGAGTGAGGATTACATGGGATTTTTTCCATTTACCAAAAATGGCAAAGTAAGATTTGCACTTTTCACTATACAAACTTCACCTTAAAAAATAAATCAAGTAGGAGGCAGTGAGTAGATGGAAGAAGAGGTGACAAAAGGGGCAGGTAATGACAGTTGCTGAAGCTAGATAAAGAGGTAAAAGAGGGCATAGCTTTTCATGTTTTGCATACACTGACTTTTTTCATTATAAAAAGTTCAGCAAGCTGCACACAGTGGCACATGCCTGTGACCCCAGCTGCTTAGGCACCCAAAGCCTACAAGTTGAGTTTTGCCCGGATATCTTAGCAAGACCCTGTCTCAAAATAAAAAGTAAAAATAAGGGCTCAGTGGTAAAGTACCTGTGACTCACAAAATAATGATAAGCAAAACTTCCAGGAGGCTAAGGTAGGACAAAGGACATGAGACATGCATGAGCTAGAGACACACAGCACACACGGGGTGTCACCGAGGCTCACAGATGACAGAGCATTGCAAGCATCTCCCAGACTGAAACCAACCAGCTTGCTCTACCTCCGCACACTAAAGTGTGGCACTTAAGGGCCTAGATACAAAGAATCATTTTATACTTGGAATTGAAACATAGACTGCAATGTTGTTTTTTTTGACTTGTTACTATTTTATTGAAACATTTCTTGCACTTTGATCTTAGGAACTAGAATCTAAAGGGAAATTATGCATCTGGAAAGTAATGTGATTCTCAGCGAGCTGATGCATACCAAATCCCTATTTTCCAGCCAGTACATAAAACTCTAAGATTTGCATATATGTGTGGCTGTGTCTGCCTGTTTCACAAGGAGGAGCCTGGAATCCAGCTGCAGGAATAGAATGTCAGTTATCAACAGGTGGCCAAAAAAGGGGACAGTGCACCAGGAGACAAAACATCTGTCCTGCCTGATCTTCCTCTTACCTTCGACCCTGATCCAGCCGTCCATGAGGGCCCCGAGCAGGAAATCTATTCAGGTGGCTCAGGTGAAGTGTGTGGGATGTTTGGAAGAGACTCAGAGCTACAGAGAAGAAATGGCCGTGACTCAAATCCCTGAAGACCAGCTTTCCCCTCCCGCCCTTCCAGCCTGCAGGAGAGCCCACTTCTGTACTGGGAGCGGCAGCCTGAAAGCTACAAGTCACTTATCCAGAGCGCTCCCTACAGCCACCCCCAACACCCATCCACACCACTGGTACTCACGCTTCTGAGGGAAAAGGGGGGGGATCCGGTGAGGTTGGAAGATTAACTGGGGCTGAGCTCCCAGGATCCCTTGCTTCTGGCCCAGAGCTGCCACATGCAGAAGGGGGGGTGCTGGGGACTTCAGTAGGGGCTGCAGGACAGTTGCCAGGAAATTCCAAAGTTGGCGCATTTAATACCTTGGAAAGATGCAGTCCCACCCCCTGACAAAAATAAGGTTCTTGCCCAGCTATCAGGGCACAGGGGCTTGCCTCCCTCTCCCCATACCAGAGCACATGAATGGCGAGATGAGTACCTGGTTGGAGAGTGTTTGCACCTTGACAGCATTCCAGGGCACAGCCTGGCCTGGGTTGTATGCAGCCTTCACCAGCACCTTCTCACCCAGCTGGGGTAGCCGGCCCTTCACCACACTGTGAGCGCAGGAGCAGTAGACCCCATTAGGCAGAGGACCCTGACTAGTCCATGGGGCCCTTCCCACTAAGATTCCTCATGCAATGCATAAAAACAGCAAAGTAATGGCTAGTGGGGGCCCCACTAGCATGGTGACAGAACTGAATCCAACCAGCATCCCCAGCAGGGGACTTAGCTTCTAGTCTACCTGAGCTGAAAAAAAACCTCCTCGTCCACAACCCCGAAGTAGTCATGCAAGCTGGTGACGATCCCAGTGAAGACGCGCTGCTTTTCCCCACCCTGCAAGAACAAAATCGGGTTAAAAGTAACTGGAAGCAACCTGAACAAAATCCCTTTTGACCTCTAGTGTCTCAGTTCCACCCAGAGCAGGGCTCAGAACCCCACATCAGGATTCAGAGAGCCCACACCTATGCACCCAGCACTCCAGCAGGCTGAGGCAAGAGGACTGCAATTTCAAACCCAACCTGAGCAACTCAGCGATTCCGGAAGACCCTACCTCAAAATTTAAAAAGGGCTAGGGATGTAATCCAGTATGTATACCCTATATTCAATCCCTAGTACTGGGGGAACATAAAAGGCTCTGACTGTTGAGGGGAGGGCTAGTTCTTGGCTTGCAAGATTTCTCTAGAATGTTCAATTCTGGATTCCCAAGAAGCATCTTAAAGATTTCTCTAGAGGTAGAACTTAAGACTGCCCAACCTGAGGAATGTCTGGTCCCCCCACCCCATCCTATAAGGACGGGTCAGGAATGCTGACCACTGCAACATAAGGAATGAAAGGGCATCAGGAATGCGCACATGCCAGGGCCAGGGCTGAAATTCCCTAGAATGAACTCCCAACCTACCTGAAGGTGCCTGGCATTTTGTGACAGGTCTGTGGCCACAGGAGGAGTAAGCAAACCAGGCGGAGGACCCAGAAGAGATGTTGAAGCGGCGCCTATGGGGACAGAGAAGCAATCTCCAGAACCTCCCTAAGCACGAGAGGCAGCCAAGAAGACACAGCAGGCCAGGGGCAAAGTGCTTCCATCCAGGTCTTCCTCCCTGGCAAGCATTATGCTCATCTCGCATCCTAAGACTCCGCAGCAGCAAACCGCTCGCCACCAGGGAAACCCCAGAAGCCAACTGCAGCACGCACATCCCAGGGTGAGGCCATGTAGGGAAAAGCGTGATCACCTGAGAAGTTGCGTCCCCCTGGAAGCGGGCTGATCCGCTGGCGCTTAAACTGGGACATTGGGAAGGCTGTCCTCTTTCAGGATCTTGGGGGAAAACCTTCAATCAGAAAAGAAAGAAGTTAACACCTCATATGGAAGATTGTCACTTATCCCGAAAAAAGAGGAGAATCTCAAGGGTCTTAAGGGGAGGTGGCGATGTGAACACTAAGGATGGCGAAACAGGAGAGATTAGAGAGGCAGGAAATGAAGTCAGAAATGTCATTGTTCCACTTTAATCTCAGAGAAGCCTAGTGGCGGGTGATACTGACATGCTATTTTGCAGGGAAGCAAGCTAGAGACCAGAGAGATCAGGAGACTTGCCCAGGCCGCAAAACCAGGTAGTGACAAACCGGGACTCACACTGAAGTATCCTAACAACTTAGCACCCCTCACCCCATCCCATGCCACCCGCAGAGAGTGGGGGCTGCAAAGAACTCCGGTGACATTCATTCATTCAAAAACATCCGCAAAAACGTTCCGGACGGGCCTAGAAAAATGGAGAAGGCCGGTGCAGGCCCTGTCCCCCGGAAGCCCGGCCCGCTGCCGCCCAGACCGGCGGGTGGAAATAGGGTTCTTCGGGCGGCACAACTCCGATCGGCCCAAGGCCGCCCTCCCGCTCCCATTTCTGGTCCTCCATTCCGCCCCAGCAGCAGCCGGCGCGCCCTCGCGGGCCGTGCAGGGGAGAGGCCACCGTGGGAGGACTAAGGCGCGCGATTTCTCCTCCTCCCACCCGCCCCCGGGGCCGAGGCTGTTGCCAGGGAGACGAGGCTCGCGGTCCGGAGGGGGCTCTGCCCCTTCTGTGTTCCAAGCATCTATGCCTCCCGACCCCCCACAGCCTCTCTGCCGGAAGGGAGGAGAAAGGCAGCGAAGCTGCAGGGGGCCACCCAACCCACCTGCGGGCCAGGGCCGCAACACTGGGGGGACAAAGACACCCGGAACCACCAGAGCCGCTGCTGCCGCCACCACCGGAAGCGTCTCTCCGGAAGTGAGACCACTGGTCGGAAGCTGCCACCCTGCCGGATATGGTTCCTCCCTCGCCTTCACCGGTGTCTCCCTTCCCCCACGCCCGCCTGCCATCCCACTGCAACAGTGGAACGGAAGTGCGCCTTCCCGAATCGGATGCGCTGTCACCAGCCGCGCCTCACTGGTGTCCTTGCCTAAGTGTCCCGTCACGAAGGCAGGCTTTGGAGCGCTGGTTCCTAGTTCAGAGATAGCAGAAGCTGAACTCCGACACACGGGGAGGGCATTACCACCCACACACCCGCCTTACTGTGGCAGCCGTCCAGACGGTAGCAACAAGAGAACTAGCCTCACCTAACTGGAAGAGGGGCATACCTGGTGAGCAGCCCTACGTAGGAAACATTCTTCTGTGACTCAAGCCAGCGGCCCCATCCCTATCCCTGTCCTTCCATTGACTACAACTTGGTAACCGCCCTGGGAGCAAGCACCTCAGGAATCTGTGCCCTCATTCTAAATATGAGACCTAGGAGGCTTCAGCGAAATGACCTGGTGCAGATCCCTCCATGGAGGTGGGCCGATCTAGGTCCATTAACAACCCCTCCCCAGCCCCAAGACCTGCCCCCTCCTCCTCCCCCTCCAGTCCAGCCTCCCTCCACACCCATACCCTCCCCACTAACCCATCCACAGCACACTTGACAGTTTCATCTCATTTTATCCTCATAACAAGCTTGCGAGGTAGGTAAGGCACACATCTTATTCCAAGTGGAAAGCCGCGGCTCAAACGCTGAGACTTTTTCAAGGTCTACCCCACGTGGCCCCCAAACCTCCCGTTCCTCCCCATTCTTCCTACAGTCTCCAGGGGTTCCAGATGCGGAGCTTTAATACAGAAGCAGCCAGGACAGCACTCTTCTTGGTGCTGGAGCTGCCAGTTCAGGCGTGAGGAGCAAAGCCGGAACCCAGATCAGGAACTGCTGGTGTGGAAGGAAGCCCAGCTCCATCCTTCCGGTTACCAGCCCTTTGGATGTGTGACACCAGCGGGCGTAGCTGGGTCCAGCCATTACCCACACTAACAGTCCCATACAGATGAATCATCATATGTGAGCACACATGTGCAACACACTGAGTCCAGACACATTCTCTTGCCAGGTACATTGAGCCTGATAAATAAGATTGTCTGTGTTGTCTGAGCCCAGGGATTTCTAAGGGGAAGCTGAGCTCTGAAGCTACCACACCCAAGACCCTCTCCAGGAGGTAGGGCGCCTCTGCCACAGTGCTCAGATGAGACCCCCAGTCCTCGCCTTGGAGAAGGGCACACATCAGTAGCTTTTCCTGGCAGTGCTGAGAAGCCATGACAGGCGAAAAGATAAGGAAGACTCCGCAGCAAATCCCTTTGCCAGAGCCGCCAGCTGCACCAAGGCCTCAGCATACAGAAAGGCTTTTTGCTCGTTGCTTCTTAACCACTAGCGATGGCATCAAAGTCTTCCATCGGGGCTGGCACTGAGGACTTCCAGGGAGGTCCCTGGACTCAGTCCTATCGAAAAGAAAAGCAGTCTTCAAGCCCCAAGAAAGAATGGCTCGAGTTGACAGATTGTTGCTTAGCGGTTCTAGGAAGCCTGTAGACCTTAAATGGTGCTGCTTCCTCTAGAGAATTAGTAGCTACACCAAGTCAGACAGACCATACCAAAAGTGAAACTGCCTGGGCTTTTGCCTTGCTCTCCCCGCAAGCCCAGGGAGCTGGTTTAATTTAATTTCAGCAGGTGCCAGGCTAGCTCAGTCAGTAGAGCATGAGACTCAATTTAATTTTAGCACGAAGGGAGAAGGGATTACAGTGAGATTTCCCATAATCTGGTCCTGGCTGCCACCAAGTCACTTAGTAGCTTTGTCACCCAAGCCCCAGCTGCTGTATCTGTAAACTGGACATTTTAGCAACATTCTCTCCTTCTAGCACCCCCTCTAACACATCTTTCAAGTCTCATAATGACAACTGGCAGGACAATCTCAGCATCCTATTTTACCAGTCTCCTCTCCTCCCTGTTCTGGGTTGGGCACAGGGCTCACCTGGGCCCACAACCACCAGGAAGGATAGAGGGCTCAGGGTGTCCAGGGCTCCTCCAGTGGATCCGGCTGAGCAGGACCTTGACCTTGTCCCAGTGGGAGGGATCCTGCTGAGCAGATGGTAAGGGGTCATCAGAGCCCCTCTGTACACATATGTCCCCCACCAAAGCCCCCAGGCAGGGGTCATCTCATCTCCCCAATGTTTCTAGCTTCAGGGTACCACCACCCTACCACCCCTCAACCTATCACATGCCCCAAATATGCCCATCACTACTTTGTGTCCCTGTGAGGGTGGAAAGCTGTCAGTTGGTTCCGCTGGGGCCTCTGGCAGTTGGGGAGGGTGGGCTCTGAGCATCTCAACCTTCCAGTCCGTGGCCGCCTCTGTCCCTTCAGAAAGAGAATCAGGTTACCTGGGACCAGGAACAAGAAGTCACCCCTTCATGCCTCGGCTCAAGGCCCCTGCTGGTGGGATCCTGAGGTAGGTGAAACATGGAGGAGTACAGAGCTGCCTCTCAGCTGGGCATGGTGGTGCATCCCCATAATCCCAGCACTCAGGAGGCTGAGGCAGGACTGCGACAATTCAAAACCAGCCTGAGCTACACAGTGAGACCCCATCTTAAAAAAAAGATGCCCCTTACCTGTCTCCTTTGTTGGGCTTAGTAGCTCCTCTGACTCCCACACCTCTCTGCCTGGGGCAGATGTAAGAGAAGGTGAAGGGGCTAGGGCTGGCTTCTCCTCTTCTGGCTTCTTGAACAGGAGAGATGGGACAGTCAGGGCCTCATGGGACAGCTGCGATGGCTCCAGAAGCAGTGACAGTTCTGGGGTTCTGCCTTCTGTCGCCTCCCCTTGCTGGCCTGCTGGCCTGCTGCCCTTCCTGGGGGCTCGCTCACCTCTGGTGCCTGCTGGGTCTGCAGCTGCAAGTAGAGTTGCTGCAGTCTCGCCATCTGCTCTAGCACCAGACACAGGTGCTCCAGGTAGCGAAGTCCTTGCCCTGGGAGGCAGGCCCAGGCTCTGGGTACCACTGCTACCTGGGGAACACAGCAAGTAGCTGATGGGGTGGAGCAGGCAAGGGACCCAAACCTGCCCAGCTCCCCCATGGACATGGACAAAGGAGTGGCAAAAGCAAAGACACATCATCAACTAGGGGCAAAGAAAGCCCCCACCCTGAGAGAGCTCCTGGGAGGATGAGAGCAGGTGGAGGTCCCCAGCAGTTCTAGGCAACCCCACTGCCTCCACCCCATGCTTCCCCCTGCCCCAAGTCTGTACTCACCACCTCTGCCTCCACTTCTGGCTCAGCATCTGCCTTGGTGGGCTCCTGTGCTGCTCCCAGCAGGGGCATGACACACCCAGGCCTGGTCCTCAATGCCGGTAGTGGCCAGGCACAGTGCTGTGCAGACAAGTGGGGAGGCACCTGGGACCGCTTCAGAACCTGCTCCAACTTGCGGCTGGCCAGCAGCCTGCCCAGCTGGCCAGGGGGCTCTGGGGCAGCAAAGGCTGAGGGCTCAGGGTTCCCTAAGGGCTCCATGTTCAGGAAGTCCTGAGAAAGTCCTGGAATGGTTGCTGGGGGGCTGTCCTCTGCCACCATCTCCACCCCCAAGTCTCGGGAGGCCACCTTGGGAAGCGGCACTTGCCCCTCAAGCTGCCTTGGCTCACCCTCTCCTGGGAGGGCCCATGTGTACCCACGAGCCAAGTCTGGGATCCGTCTATAGGTACTGGTGATTCCAGGCACGATGCAGCCATGTGCCAGGGCCTTGCCAGCCCTGTCTGCAAAGAGAGCTGGTGTCAAGCAGGGCAGTCTGTCCTCAGTGCTCCTGGTATTCCTGGCATCTGGAAGCATTCCCTGAAGAGGGACACCCTTGGCCAGCCAAAGCCCCATGCCCACAGGGCTCCAGCCCTACTTCAGAGATTCCTGAGTGGCAAACTTTGGTGTGGTAAGCATAGCCCTTGGCCATCCTCCTTAGCATCCTCCTTAGATACCCTAGGACCCCTGACAGTCAAGCATGCATGTGCATGCTCTCTCTCTCTCTCTCTCTCTCTCTCTCTCTCTCACACACACACACACACACACACACACACACACACACACCACCTTCTAATTGGAGAGCTCTTTCACCATGAGAAATTTGGGCTTTCTGAAGGGAAAAAGGGACACAGCATGAAGCCTGGGATCTAGCTGTGGGGGCAGGGGGTGCTGAGGCACCAGAAGAAGTATCTCCTGGAACTTCACAGAAGAGAGAAAAGCAATGAAAGTAGTAGCAGAGGCCGAGGCAGGAGGATCTCAAATACCAGGCCAGCCTGAGAAACTTAATGAGACCTCGACTGGAAATAACATTTTAAAAGGGCTAATATGTAGCTTAGCTCCCTGAGGTTAATCGCAGAATCACACAAACGAAACGGGGAGGGGGAAAGAGAAAGAGAGAGAGAGAGAAAGCTATGACCATTTGAGTCTTCTGTTCTTTTGATGTGAGAAATAGTAAATAGTAAAGATTTTGTGAAGAGTTTAAAAGAAAAAACTTAAGCGACAGGGGCCAGGAACATGGCTCAGTGGAATAAGTGCTTCCCTGGGGCCTGAGTTCAATCCTTGGTTACGGAAAAAAAAAAAAAAAAGTAAGCAACAGAAAGTAAGCATCCGCATCCGTGCCGCGTCGCCTCTTGTCCCGCAGTCCCATTGGAAAGAAGCAGAGGCAGAGAACCGCACGCGATCCCCCTTCCGCAAGACTTGGGGCCCGCAGGGGTCGCCGCTCGCGGACCTCTGGGATGCGGGGCTAGGATGGGGTCGGAAGAGCCGCGCGTAGTGGGCGAAGCGGGGACCCCCAGGTGGGGCGGAATGGAGAGAAGGGGGCCCGGCGGGGGTGGGGCGACTCACCCCGGCCGCCGAGAGGCTCCACGGCGAAGACGCGGCGCCGGCCCAGCATGGCCGCTCCTCGCCCGATGGGCGCGCCGGTCCCCGCGGCGATCCGGCCGGACCCCAGGTGCGCGGGTGGGCGCCAGAGAGGGCACCACCCGGGCGCGGGGCGGAGCGAACCCGCCCTATCAGGCCCCAGCAGAGCCGTCCTGGGGGCGGCGCGCCCCGCCCCGGGAGCTGTCACTGCCCGGCCTCACGGCTGGGGGCTCCGCGGCGTCCCAGAGCAGCGATTCTCCCGGGTGCGAGCGGAGCCTGGCCCCCCGCCCAGGAGCTAGGCACCGTGCGGGCAGAGGGCGCCCCCAGCTGTCCCGGCGCCGAGGAGGGGTCGCGGGCCCGGAATCCTTCACCGCAGCTGCGGGGCGCTCTGTGTCGGAGCCCCACCCTGCTCACACTTCCTTCTATTGGGATGCCCGAAGGAGTTAGGGCTTGGGGACTGGGAAGAGGGGAACCGCTCCCGGGTCCTCACCCTACGCCTCTCGGCCGGTGGGATTCCATCCCCAGCCCCCCATCGTAAGGGCAGCCGATGAGGACGACAGCCTGGTGACCGGATGGGAGCTGGCAGACTCTAAGGAAGCCTCCCCTCTGGAGGGAGGGACAGAAAAAATCGCGGTAGGACCCAAATCCCGGGGGCAGACAAGGGAGCAGGCGGCGTGCAGAGGCGCACTGGGCCCCTGGGGGGTGGGGGGGCGGAAGCCGCCCAGGATCAGTTTTCACCTTTTAAGATCGGGAAACCGAAGCCCACAACCTCAGATACCAATGGCAGCCAAGTCTCCTAGTTTAACGTCGTCTGCCCTGCCTCAGTGCGCTAAGGTACAGAGCCCAGGAACCTACGGGAACCAGACTCCGCGGCCAGCGGGCGGGGCGGCCCTCCCGGGTGAGCGCGTGGGAGGTAAAGGGAGGGAGCGCGCCAGAATCTGGAGAATGTGGGGCCGGATTCCAAGCAGTCTCCGCGGTAACCCTGGGGCAGGAATGCCTCTTGGAAGAGGAAGCCAGTCAGCTGGAATGCAGCGTCTCAGCACAAAGCGTTGTGTGTGGCTCGGAGAAGCCCACACCCCGCACGCGCGCTCTCCGTGCTGTGCGGCCCCACCCCGTGCCCGTACTGGGCGCTGAGAGCAGCCGCGCTCTCCTGGAACCAGGTTTGCGGGGCTCCCCTCTTGTGCCGGCACGGCCACCCCAAGCTGAGCAGTCAGTAGAATTCCCGGGACTTCCGTGGGCTGAGCAAAGTCATGGAGAGCCCGGCCGGCGGAGCCCACGGCCCCTCCACCTCCATCGAGGAAGCCCGGCTTCAGGAAGTTCGCTTCCTGCAAACTCAGAGCAAAACGGGGCCCTGGGGGAGGACAGGCAACGCCGAGAGGCTGGAGCAGCTGCTGCTAGGCTGGGGCAGCCAGGAGGGGCCCGCTGACCCCTGCCCTGGCCAGCAGTGGTGGGCCTGTGCCTGGAAGGCTGGCTCTGGCAACAAAGGGGCAGCCCCTCCCCACCCCACTCCACCCCAGGCCCCACTCCCTGCAAGTTTGCAGGGAAGGCTCCAATTCGGTTCCTCGCCCCTAGCCAGGTTGGCTAGGAGTCCTTGGAACCGAATCCTAACGTCCCCGTCATGTTTCTTCATCTGCATCACTATGCTGGCGGCCTCGGTCCTGGAGCTGTGAGGAGGCCGTGAGGGCACTGAAATGCCCCCAGCATATCTTAAGTACTCCCGACTTCCGCCATTATCCCCTAAGAACTTGTTTCCCAGCTGTGTCCAGAAGGGGTCCTATAGATGCTCTCCTGGGCCACTTCGCAACAAGCCTGTCATTTCTGAACTCCCAGATGCAAGAAGCACAAAGCTTGGGCTCAGAGGGCGTGGCGTCGCGGCTCCCTGGAGCGGAGCGGACTGGGAACGAGGGCATGATGGGAGCCAGAGCCTGCCCCTAACCGCGCCTGCTGACAACTTGGCTCCGCAAATGAAGCCAACTCCCGAGGAGTTCGCTGCCCACTCTGAACTGACTGTGTGGCCCCAGAGAACTTGCCCATGCAAATCCTCAAAGCCCACAGGTGGGTTTTCACTGACCTGTGCCACCTTCGATGGCCATTCCCACTTCCCAGGTGTTCGCTCCGCCCACTGTCCTCCTCCCCTCCTGTGACACCGCTGGTGACTGACTTGTCATGGAGGGTCCTAGCTTCACAATAGTTCACTCCATCCTTCCCAATTGTCACTTCCTTGCTTGATATTTTCAGTGTCCCCAGGGCCCAAGGTAAAGACCAAACCTCAGCTGGCATCTGGGGCTCCCTTTATAGGGTCAGCTCAGGATCCCCGCAGCCGTTGCTGTAAACTTTACTCTTTTTTTAGTTTAAGTTATTTTTTCTTTTTTTAAAGAAAATAAAAAGTAGTTTTTAAAAAATACATTAGAAGGGGCCGGGGAGATGGCTCAGTGGAATAAGCGCTTCCCTTGCAAGTGCAAAGCCCCGAGTTTAATCCCCGGTTCGGGGGGGGGGGGGAACCGTAAGAAAGGGCTCTCAGCCTTTCGCCCTCCTTTGCACAGATGGCCGCTGCTCGTGAGTCCCATGACAGCCCTCAGAGCCCGCAGCTGGGCTGCACTGTCTTTCGTGCCAGCTCTGTCCGTTGCTGCCCCTTGTCCATCATCTTCAGGGAAGCAAGAAAAGGTCCGTACAGCGCCTTCCCGCATCCCCACCTCTGCCAACGCAATTTCCTCTCCTGAGCACGCTCGCGGCCATGGGCGGCACTAGACACAAGGTGGCGCCAAAGAGGCCACCCATTTCTCACCTGGGCCAAACCCCAGCGACTCCTGCGCCAGCCAGACTGCCTTGATCTTTTCTATAAAAATAAAGGCTGGTCTTCGGGCAGCCATCCAGGTAAAAGGTGACACGATGATATCAAGCCGTAAATTATATCCACAGGTGCCGGAGGAGGTGACACAGTCTGCGTCAAGATCCCTGCACCAAAGAGCCAGACAGCACTGGCTCCCTGGGAGACCATACCCTCTGAAGCCAGCTCTGAGGGCTCTGCAGAAGTATGGCTGCCACCATCCTGGACCGTTCCAGGGCAGGTCTGGAACACCCAGAAGCTTCTAGAGAACCTTCTAAGAGCCAGGTGTGGTGGCACACCGCTGTAATCCAGCACTTGGGAGGCTGAAGCAGGAGGAGTGCATTGAATTGCCCGCCAGCCTGGGCTACATAGTGAATTCAGGGCCAAAGGAAGTGAACTGAGAAGGAACACAGGAGACAATTTCTCTACCCAAGGGCCAGGGAATGAGAGAACAGGAAAGACACGCATCTGCTCAGTTGTGTGCACCCATATACATCTATTCAGAGCTCATACCCAACATTTTGCACAGTGAATACCGTTGGCCTCTGGCCCACCCCTCTCTTTCTAGATGCTTCCATCTCTGTCCCACCCTGTACACAAAATATCAAATGTGGCAGCCACTTCAGCCTGTGGCAAGGTGCCTCCTACAGGGAAAGGCTGGGACAGTAGGGCTACCCTTGACCCCCAAAGCCCCAGAAGGGTCCCAGTCCTTGGCTTCATGCAGCAAGGGCTAAGGGGTCTTGTGTCCCAAAACTTAGGTCATGTAAGAGCCACCCCCCACTGCCCCCTTCCCTGCCCACTGGCTCTCCACAGACCCGTGCCCGGTGTCAGGCTCAGGGCCGAGAGCTGAGGGCAGAAGGTGCTGAGTAGCGCTGGCGGGCATGCTTCTCACAGTAGAGCTCGTCACCCACCCAGAAGTGGCCGCGCATCTTCAGGTTCAGCCCACAGTCTGCACAAGTGTAGCAACCAGGGTGTCGGTACCGGCCTTCCTGGATACGCACAGCCTGGTTCCTGCAGGCATGAGAAGGTGGATGAATGGGCGGGGAGCCTGGTCTCCAGGCAGAGTTGAAGTCTGGGGCACAGAGACCTGACTCCCAGGCCTTCCTCAGAAATGTCACTTCAGCAGTATCCAACACACACATATAAAAACACACTTGTGCATCCCTACACACACAGTCACCCATATACACACCCCACTAGGATCCCTGACCAACAATAAAGAAGTCACTCTTCTCCCATGCAAAGATGGGTAGAAGTTGAGCACCCTGGACTTTCAGGGGAGCTATGGCTGTCAGTGTGGCCCCAGAAGCAAGACCACCGGCACACACATCCAGGAGGAAGCAGGATGTGTACACTCCAGGCCAGAGGGCTCCTGAGGCAAGGACCAACTTTCAGTGACTCCCTGTCTCTGCACACAGTAGGGCTAGGTCTTTGCCCCTTCTTGAGCAGAAGCCTGTCCAGGTGAAGGGTTTGCCTGCAATTAAGTCACCTGACCCTCCACCAAAGCTTGAAACATTTACCTGAAGGGGCCAGCAATCTTGCAGAGACCACGCCCTACTTTGATGCCACCCACTGAGAATAAACCTACCCTGCAAACCCAACCTACACCGTGGGCCAAGGGAGGGAAAGAGGAAGATTGTCCAGGAGGGGCTTTGTTTAGGGGCACATTTGGGAGGTCTGGAGATTGCAGAGGGGAAACCACAAGCAACAGCATTTCTCATTCAATCCCTGGGGAGAGGAGCGGAAGGGAGGAGGAGGGGAGGAGGAGGGAGCCAGGAAGTACCAGCAGCAGTCATTGGAAGGCTGCAAAGAGCCTAAGCCCAGCCACCCTGTGTTGCTTCCAGGCCACCCAGCCCAGCTCTATCAGAGGGAACCCTGCCTCTATCCCGTCCCTGTTCCCCACACTCACATGATGCTGGTGCTGCACTTCTCGCACGTGTGGAGCTTGGGCGGGGTGGCAAGGGCCCTGGAGGTGGGCAGGGAGGACTGAGGGCTCAGTGAGCTGGGCACGATGGCAGCTGTGCCACCTGTATGGGGGGGAGACAGACACCCAAACTCAGCCACCCTCAGCAGTGGTCTGTGTTTACTGACGCCAGACACCAATCCTCCTGGGCCACTCCCAGACTGGTTGCAGAAAGTTGAATAGACACATACCTCTGCAGTACCAGTAGGCATGCGTGACAACGGGGAGGAGGGCTGAGGATGGCCAGTCTAGCCCTTGGATAAGGCTGCTGGAGGGCCAAAAAGCAGGACCAGGCCAAGCCTGCCCCTGTGGCCCAAGCACAATGCCACCCATAGAAATCAATCCTTGGGGTCCCAGCACCAGAAGCCTCTGTCCATCTTCAAAGATTTTTTGTTGTTGTTTTTTGTTTGTTTGTTTGGCAGAACTGGGGGTTGAACTCAGGCCCTATGAGCTTGCTGGGGAAGCACTTATTCCACAGAACCATCTCCCCAGCCCCCAAAGGGTTTTTATATGTGTCACCACACAGGAGCCATGAACCACTGCACTGGCTGTTCTGCCCTCCATTCTCTCTCCTGTCTGGCCTTTCTGTTAGTCTTGGCTGCTCAAAGAATATCCTGCTTCCCAGGGCAGGGGGCTGGCCAGTCCTGTCTGCCCCAACAGAGGAGTTCCTCAGAGGCAGGAGTGAAGTAGTGGCCATTTTCCATCCCATGCTGCACATTCTGCTCCATCGATAGGCATATCCTGTTCGTGAAATGAATAACTGTGCTCATACATGGCCTGCGTTGCTAACTGTGGCATGTTACGAAGGGGGAGTATCTAACCTACATTCCTGGGGCAGGGGTCTCCTCGGCCTGGCCCCTGAAGCCCTGGCCAGGCTGTTCTCTGTTGCCCACTCCCAGAAGTACATTGGCTGCCATGCTCCTCGTTGCTCCCGAGCCCATCCTAATGCCATTTGTTAAAGTAGATCTTGTTTCAGGGCCCAGTTAGAACCCCTCCCTCCCAGGTCCCATCCCACCCTGAGTCCAGTCTTGGTGCCAATCAGCATTGCCAGTCACCTTCTGGGTGTGCACCTCATACGGAAGACTGGAAGCTGCTCCAGGTCAGGCACCGTGGTCACCAGACACGTAGGAAACACCCCTCCCTCCCGCGGAGCCCGGGGCCTCACCTCTCTCCTCGGCCTCCAGGGCTTCCTGCAGGAGCCGAAAAGAGCTAGACTGGCGTGGGGCAGCCCGACCCTCACGGTTTTCCTGCAGCATCTTGAACACTTCCGAGTCCTCCTCCAGCTGGAGGCTCCCGGCTTCGGAGTTGAGGCTGCTGCAGGGGGAGGCAGCCAGGAATGTGGGTCCAGAGCAAGCGCTCCACCCAGGGAGAAGAGGACCGGGCACCCTGGGCCTGGGCTTGGAGGGCGAGAACCCATCCCCTGGGAAGCCCACGGTACCCCCCTCCCCGGCCCTTCTAGAGTTCTCCCTCTCCTCTGTGCACCCCGAATCGCAGGCCCCAGCAGTACCTGAGCCTAGGACTGGCGCACCTAGGGGACAGCACCCTCACAGCCAAGTCGCCCTCGCGGCCCTTGCTGGCCTGTGGAAGGCAGTGGGGCGGAGTCAGGAGCGGCCCAGGCACGGCTTCCAGTCTCCCACCAGGGGGCGCTCGACCCCCCTGCCCCCAGAGCCGCCGTAGGACGCTCAGAGCCGGGCACCAGGGACGCGGGGCGCTGAAGAGGACAGAGGCCACTCCCAGTGACGGAGTGCTGCCAGAGGACTGGGCAAGGAGCGGATGGAGGCCAGCTGGAGGCCAACCCTCTGACAGGTCCTTTGTTGCGTGGTCTAGAAGAGGTGGCCGGTTCTAGTCTGCAGAGAAGCCGGGAAGGAGCCTGCGATGGTTCAGCCGCGAGGCCAAGGGAAAGCTGTGCACCAACCCCGCTCCTCTTCTAGAATAGGGCTCCTTCTCGCTAGCCCAGGAGGTCGTCCTGGGGTCTACTGGGTAACCCTGCATCCTGAGGCCACACCCTAGCCCCAGGGGCGCTGTTCTGAAGGGCCGTGGCTTTTGCTCTCCAATTGGAAATCTCACCTTGCGCAACTGTGGATCTGATGCTGAAACTAGTTTCCTTGTAAGTACGCTCCTTACCCTAACTCCACTAAGTGAGGGGCCCCAGTGTTGTGGCTGTACTCCTGCAGTTCCAGTTCTCTAGGAGGCTGAGGCAAGATCACAGGTCCCAGCCCCGCCTGGGCAATTTAGCAACTTAAGTGAGACCCTGTGTCTGTCTCTGTCTGTCTGTCTGTCTGTCTGTCTGTCTGTCTGTCTGTCTGTCTGTCTGCCTGCCTGCCTGCCTGCCTGCCTGCCTGCCTGCCTCTGTCTCTGTCTCTGTCTCTGTCTCTGTCTCTCTCTCTCTCTCTCTCTCTCTCTCTCCAGAAATCGAACTCAGTGCCTCATGTTTGCTAGGAAGGTGCTGCACCATTGAACCACATCCCTAGCCCTAAACCCTGTCTTAAAATAAATAAATAGATAAGTAAAAATTGAACACTAGGCCCAAGCTGGTCTCAAACTCAATGTTCCTCCTGCTCAGTTTGCTGACTTCTAAGATTACAGGCATGTGGTCATACCCATCTCAAAAATGAGGAACTTTTTTAAATGAACTTTTAAAGAGTTGGAGCTGTACTTCAGTCTAAAGGCCCTGTGTTCAATCCACAGTGTCACCAAAAATATAACTTGAATTCATGGATGAACTATGGATTTACATGAAGAACGGAGCATATCCTTCAGCCCAAAGTGAAAACTTTGTGGAGTCCCAAGATGAATCCCAAGACCTCACCCTCCAGCCCTGCCTAGCAGGGCTCCAGTCACCCCTTTGCTCCTGCATCCTGTGGCACAAGGTTCTACCTAAGGGGTACGAGGGGCAGGAGCACACAGTGGCTTGTCTGGGCAACAGGGAGAAGTGCTTCCTCCCAGGGACATCAGCTCCATGAGGCACGTGCCTGGCTGGCAGGGATGAGCTATGGCTCCCAGAGGGCACCTAGGGCTGGTGACATCTTGCAGCCCCTGTTCTCTAAGGCTTTGGCCAGCCAGAAAGCCACAACAAAACTGGGCACTTCTGCTGCTCCAGCCACAGCTCTTTCCTGCCAGAAGGTGGAGGGTGGGGGTACTCAAAGCCCTCCCCTGGAGAGTAGCTGTTTCTGCCTCCCTCCTTCCAGCCTGGGTGGCTGGGGCCCAGGCCTGACCCTTCATTTCCAAGTGCAGGAGGTGCCCCTACTCTGCCTCCAAGGGCTATCTGCAGGGACGTCCTCCAGGGAACTTGGGATTCCATGGTGAGGGAGAGGACAAGTGGGGAAGCAGGACGGGGGTTGGGAGTTATGGGGGCATCAGGAGAAACTCTGCAGTTCAGCAAACTTAGGAAATTATTCTGGGATGGGGATATAGCTCGGTGGCATAAGTACCCGCCTGGCAAGCACAAGGTCCTGAGTCCAATCCTGGGTACCAGGGAAAAAAAAAAAAGGAAATTATTCTCATCAAACATCAAATGTGCTTCATTCTCACAGCCTTCAAGCCTCTGAGACACTTAAGTGCAGTAGTTTACAAGAGACACAGACCCTGTGTTTCCTGCACCCATCTGGCACCCTGTCAGGCTAGGAATTTGTCCACAAATGCATCCCCAGAGCCCAGCGGGTGCCAGACATGAAGCAGCTGTTCCATAAATATTTTCCAGTGGAATGACAGAAGTCCTTAGGGTCAGGAGGGCATTCCGCGCCTCATCTGGTCTGAGGATGGGGGAGAGGAAAGAGGGCCTAACCCAGCCTCCCAACAGAGGTGGAGCTGGCCAGCATCCCCAGGCCCCAGCCCTATCACCCCCTCTCACAGGTGGACTTGTTCAAATGCCAGTTGCTGTCTGAAACCCTATGCAGCCTTCAGCAAGTCTAGACTGGGACTGAGAATCTATATTTCTAACAGGTTCCCAAATATTGATGACAGTTTAAGAACTACTATGTGTGGTGGTACCTGCTTGTAATCCCAGTACCTAAGAGGCTGAGGCAGGAGGACTGCTGTGAGTTTCAGCAGTGATAGTGAGCCCCATAGTGATTTTCTTTTTTTCTTTCTTTCTTTTTTTTTTTTTTTTTAGTGGAACCGGGGATTGAACTCAGGTCTTTGCACTTGCCAGGTAAGGGTTTATTCTACTGAGCCATCTCCCTGGCCCCCCATAGTGAATCTAAGGTCAGCCTCAACTACATAGCAAGTCCTTGTCTCAAAGAAAACGAGCCACGCCCTGTGCCACCTATATATATAGCCCCCCTTTGCCAGAGTCAGGGGCTCTTCCTGTAGTGTCCCTCAGGGGGCTGAAGGCAGGCAGGTAGGAGGGTACAGAATACACTAGACTTCTAGCCCTAGACCAAGTTCACTCCCAGCCTGCCTGGGACCATACCCCGGGTGTCCCCCAGGGCAGCCCTTGCAGGCCTCACTTGGACCAAGTCCCCTTCATCTACCACACACCATTGTCATCCGAACCCCACCCCTTCTGCCCTTTCTGGCCAGCAAAGTTCCTGATGAAGCCTTCTCAGGACACCCAACCCATATTTCTCTCTCCTCTTCCGGCAGGCCTCCTGACTTTGTAATTAGTACCACACTGTCAGGCTGAATGGTTCCAAAGCCATTTCACATGTTCGACTTATCTGATAACTGCATCCTACACAGTTAGAGGCATCTCACGAAGCACATCACAGTGCCCACAAGGTCTACCCCACTGGTCCCCAGGGGCCCCCCTTCTGTGCAGCCTCCCCAGGCCCTGCCCCATCCCTCTCTGGAGCCCCAGTCCCTCACCCCTCCTCCACCCACCCCCAAATGCTCTGCTCCCTGGAATGCAGCACCAACCCGAGGTGAGTCCAGCAGCTGGGCCTCATCCCCTTCGCCCCTAAGGCCAGACACGCCCCCAGCAGCTGCAGTCTAGGCTGCTGACTGCCTCTCCCTCCTACCTGCCCTCGGGGAGGAGAAATGCCACTGGGGTTAGGCTGTCACCAGTGGGCCTAGGGACCTGGGTGGATGAGGGCCCAGCAGAGCAGAGGGGCAAACAGATGGAGCAAGCCACCCTGGACTGTCCACAGTCCTCCAGGGCCCCAGGCTGAATCAGGAGGACAGAGGGTGTGGGATGGGAGTTGGGGGCTCCAAAGGGGAGGAATGTGTGGGAGAGACGCAGCCAGGGCCCAGAGGGAACTGTCCCAACAACAGCAGCAAAACTATGTCAGTCCCAGCCCAAGAGAAACACAGTGGGAAGGGTGGAAGCCAGCAGGAGGGAGGTGGCCAGGAAGGAGCCTACACGTGCTGCTGTCACTAGGAGATGGCCTTGCAAGTGGCACCAGCTGCCTGCTGCCCCAGGGGCACCAATGGAACCTGCGAATCAGGGCATCCCTCTCCTTCCTGGGGAGCCTCACCTGGCAGCCTGTGGGCCGGCTCCCAGGGGACAGGCAAGACAAGTGCTCCACAGCAGTGCCAGGGAGGGCAGCCGAGTAGGTCAGGCTCTGGAAACTGAAATGGGCAGGTAATGGTGTGGCCCACCCAGCTCACAGTACAGGGCCCCTGGCTCCTCTAATCACAGCTGGTACTCAGTCTGGGGCCACTGCTGCTCACCTGTGGCCAATAGGACCCTCTCCAGTTTGGCCCAGGGGGCTGCTGGGAGGTGGCGTGAAGGGGCTACCTGGCCGGGGGCTGAGGGAGGCTGGGCTGGAGTAGGAGGACCACAGGGAGGACTGGCTGTCTGGACGTGTTCTCAGGGAGCCCTGTGGGGAGAGAGAGCCTGCAGAAAGAGCTGGGCTGGTGCCCGTCCACCCACCCCAGCCGCAGTCCTCAGGGTGGAAGGGCTCCAGGCTCCCCACTGTTGGCACCAGCTTACCTGGAAGCGAGTAGCCAGCACTTCCAAGGAGCCGTCGCCATTGGTCTGCCTGGGAGAGGCAGCCTGAGACCTAAGGAAACAACAAGGGTGAGGAATATTACACAGGTCCCAGCACCTCAGCCCCTCCACCTTGAGCGGCTGTCCTCAGACCTAGTCCTCAAGACTATTGAAACTCCCAGGGCATTGATATTGCACTGCATCTTTTTTTGTGTGGTGTGTGAGGGATTTTTAAGACAAGGCCTCACTATATAGTTCAGACTGGCCTTGAACTCACAGTGATCCTCCTGCCTCCATCTCGCAAGGGCTGGGATTACAGGTATGCACCACCATGCCAGCTCACACTGTCAACTAGGGAGGCTGAGGCAGGAGGATTGTTGTGAGTTCGAGACCAGCCTGAGCTACAAAGTGAGCTTAAGGCCAGCCTGAACTGCACAGTGAGACCCTGTCTCAAAAAAGACAAAAAAAAAAAAAAAAAATTAACTTTGCCAAATTCAAAACAAACAACTATTTTTTGGGGGGCACAAACAACTATTATCATTGACCATTTTTTAATACTTTTGTGGTACTGGGGATTGAACAGAATCCTGCACTTGCAAGGCAGGAGCTTATGCTGTTGGGCTTTTTTCCCCAGCCCTATCAACACATTAAAAAAAAAAAGAACAAGCTGGGAAAATTGGACCACACCTGTGGGTTTTTTGTTTGTTTGTTTTTGAGACAGGGTCTCACCATGTACTTTCAACTGCCCTTGAACTCACGGTGTAGCCCAGGCTGGCCTTGAATTTGTGGTGGTAATCCTCTTGCCTCACCGTCCTGAGTACTGGGATTACAGGTCTGCACCCCTGTAATTGTATACTCTGGGAGGCTGAGGTGGGTGATGATAAATTTGAGACCAGCATATATCACTTAATGACTTGGTGAGACCCTGCTTCAAAATAAGGAAATAAAAATGGTTGGGGATGTAGCTCAGTGTGAAGGCCTTGGGTTCAATAGCTGGTACCAAAAAAAAAAAAAAAAAAAAAAAAAAAAAAAAAAAAAAAAAAAAAAAAAAAAAAAAAAAAAAAAAAAAAAAAAAAAAAAAAAAAAAAAAAAAAAAGAAAGAAAGAAAGAGAAATAAAAGGAAATAGGAAAAAATAGGGCAAAAAAACCATAATTTTATAATTATAATCTCAACAAAAAGTTCCATAATTAATTTAATTACAAATTCCTACCATTATCCCCTTCTTTTTTTTCCACTTCACCTACACTTCTTAGATCACTGTTGGGGAAGCTGGCTGATCTTATAGAAATAATCCTCTAGATTTTAATTTGTGGGGAAACCCAGTCCAGAGAGAAACAGGGAGATGCCCAAAGCCCCAGCTGTCAGCACCCGGCCAGACTTCCTCCCACCCACAGTTTTGTCCCCTGTGAGCTGCCACTGACCCCCCACGCCCTTGTCAAGGTCTCTCCCCCAGGCTCCTCCCTGATAGACAGGTGGAACCAGCGTCTGGCTCAACCGCAACGCAACTGCCCACGCACACCAGTCCTAGCCATCTGGCCCCCTTTAGAGAGACCAGGCAGCGGGAGCCCTTGCTGTCCCGGGAAGGGCGCAGGTCAGAGCCAGAGGAGCTTAGCTCGAGCTCCAGCCAAGCACCTGCCTTCTCGTCTGCGAGCTTCTGAATACCACAGAAGTCTCTGGGGTGGGGGTGCCAACGGGGCGCAAGCTCAGACTTGGAAGAGAAGGAAGAGACCTTGGCTTGACTCGTGGAGCTGGAGTGAAGTTGGAGGCCAAGGGTAGGTGAGGTCCCTCCAGGAGGGAACTGGGAGGTGATAGGGGTATCCAAAACTGCCTGTCCTTCCCTGCCCAGATTGTGTCCCCTCAGGGCCTGGCCCACTCCCAGACGCCGTGAGCCCCTCTGCACCGTCCTCCTCAGTCCTGCAGACTCTCACACTATCAAAGATGGAGGCAGTGCCTTTGAGGAGGAGCCTCTGAAGACCATGGGCAGGGCCCTCAGGAAGGGGTCATGGAGGCAGGGCCTGTCAGCACCTGGCAGCAGGGGTGGTGGCTGGAGGCAGGAGGTACCAACCCAGGTCCCAGGCTTGCCTAGAGGGCTCTCCAGACTAAAGGATCCCCCCGCATGCCTGAGCAGTGACTCACTGGCAACCCCACCCTACAGGGTCACCTGTTCCCCAACAACCTGACATTGGGGCCCAAACCTCATGAACCCAGGATCCACCTTCACTCAGAGTGCTGATGGGAGGAATGGATGAGCTCTGTGTACAACAAACCCCAAAGTCCTCTCCCACAACCTCTGACAGAAAGCGGTCCTGGAGCCTCAGCCCAGGGAACACCTTGTCCAGAAGTTTCCCCTCCTCAACCCACTTCATGCCCACACCCCGTACTCTGTACACTCCTGGGAACCAGTCAGACCCGGGCTTCCAGGTGGCTGGTGCCAGCTCGCCCTGCCCAGCCTGTGGCTGCACGCCCAGCCTTGTGCCCACCCTCACCTATCTAGCCATAGGGACATCCTTCAGCTTATCTTGCCTCCCACTAACTCTGGGACAGGCCCAGAGTGGACCTTGTCGGAGGTGCGCCAGAGCCCAGGGAGGCCAGACTGGGGTAGTGGCGGGGGTAGAGCAGGCCTACCTATCCAGCTGCAGTCGCAGGGGGGACGAGCTCTGGCGGATCTTGCTCTGAGCCTCAGCATGAAGCATGCCCTCTGCACTCTCCCCATTGATGGCCACAATGATGTCACCTGGCCGGAGGTCGGCAGCTTCAGCCTTGCCCCGCTCATTTACCTGCACAGACGAGGACCAGTGAGCCTTAGGTCCCCATGCTGGGACACGCAGGGAGGGAGGCACGGCTAAGCCGCTGATGCCCTTCTCTGGCTACCACATCTGCAAGATAACCCTCTGGTCCCCTCCCAAAGCCCCAGAGGCTGCTCCCACCCCCACCTGGCAGGCTAAGGGAGGCCGCCCACGGAATGCATGATGGCAGTCTTTCAGGTCTTGAGATGGGAAATACTTTTGGATAAAGAGTCCCGCCCATGCAAATCACACCTTGCCAGTGGCTGCCTGTACACTGCCCTCCACATGCGCCCGGGCCACATAGAGGACACTGTCTGGGGCTCCCAGGGGCTCCCTGCTGTGACCACACAATATGGCTGCCAGCAGGTGTGCAGCTTGTGACCTGGAGGAACGGGCAGGCTATCCTGGGCCTATTCCTTCTGCTCCCTAGAAGCCAGTTCCTGAAGTGCCTGCCACACTCCTCATAACAGGTCCTACGTGCATACACATTAGCACTGCCAGCCACAGGCCTCAGGCTGCAGAGCCAAACTGACAGCACAAGGTACTTCCTCCCCCTCTGCAGGAGGCAGGCCGGTGGCCTGGGATGGCAGGCTCTACCATGGGAGGGATGGCAGGAATGGAGCTTGATATGCCAAAAGCTGGCCATCCTGGGGGCTGGCTGGGGTCAAGCCAAAGCCTCAGAGGACCTGGGTGGTCAGAACAGGCCTGACTTTCAGGGTAACACCTGCTATACTGGAGCTGGCCCTTACCTTGGTCACCATGATGGGTGTGTGGAAATCCCTGCCCCCAGAGATGCGGAAGCCCCAGGGCGCCGGCCCCACAACGTCCACGGTAAGCACCATACCTGAGGAAAAGAGGGTCAGGAGGGGGATTGTGTCCACTCTACCCAGAGGCAAAAGAGGAACGTGAGTGATAGGTCCCAGAGTAGTCTGGCAGGGCTGGGGTGTACAGGGTAGGTAGAGGAAGTGATTAAGTCCCGCCCTCCTAACCCCTGAGTTTCACTTCCCCCCCTGCCACTGGGAAGCCATGACAGTTCCCAGGCCCCAAAAGCTTCCGCTGGGCAGGCAGCTGTCCCACGGAGAAGACTGCTGGAGATGGGTGGGCAGGACTGCCAAATGGAGGCAGGCACCCACACTTCGCCCTGTCACCTCCTCCACCAGGAGGACTGCGTACATGTCTTTCTGGTGTTTGCTTCCTGTCCCCAAAACTGACAGCACAAGGTACTTCCTCCCCCTCTGCAGGAGGCAGGCGGGTGGCCTGGGATGGCAGGCTCTACCATGGGAGGGATGGCAGGAATGGAGCTTGATATGCCAAAAGCTGGCCATCCTGGGGGCTGGCTGGGGTCAAGCCAAAATCTTCAGAAGGCCCTGCTGGCTGGTGCCCAACCCTGATAATGTAATTCAGAAGGACACCCCAGGTCCCAGCGACCAGCTCCCCAGGGCCTGCTGTCCTCTGAACAGCCCCGGTCTCCTCTGCCAAGCAGAGCACAACCACCCCTGGCACCGACCTTCAGGGCGAGCTGCCTGCTGCTGCCTGCCAGCTTCTACTGCCCCCTCTGCTGGGCATGGGAGTGTCCATGCAGACCAGGCCCTTGTGGGACTTCCTGAGCTTCGAGGTCTGGAGCCAGGGGCCAACCCTGGCAGGAAGCTGCAATGCCAGGCTGGGCACCACCCAGCCCAGCACCCATCCCAGGGCTGTCCTTGGGGAAATCCAGAAACCTCACTTAGGTTTGGAGAGAGCACTGCCCAGTCTCCCAAGAACATCAGGGACCGATGTTCAGGCCGGCGGGTCTGCCTGTCCCACCCTAGCCAGCTGGCTTCCCCTTTTGCTCAGTCCTGACCATTGTCCCTCCTAAGGTCCCCAAGCCAAGCACTGCAGACCCAGTAGCCCTGAGATGTCCCAGACCTTTGAGCCGGCCGATGGACTCCGAGCTGCAGGCAGGCGCTTGGGGAGGAGCCCAGCCCTGTCTGCCCGGCTCTCCTGGTTCTGGAGCCTTTTTAGCTCCGAGGCCAATGTAGCTCCCTGGACCGGACCCGGGCCAGAGGTGGGAGAGTCCAGGACTCGGGACCGCGGCCCCGCAGCTCTGGGGAGTCGGGAGGGAAGCAGCTGTGAGGGGCCACTGGGTGCGGGGGCGCGGTGGGCGCGCGCTCACCTGGCTCCACTCACCTGTCGCTCTGGGCAGCCGGGGCCAGAAGCGGGCGAGGAGAGAGCCGGGGAGGGACGGCGAGGACCGCCGCGTCGCCGCCGCCGTCTGCCCGACTCTCGGGAGAGCGCGCCGGGGCTCCCGGACCTGCTCCGCCCAAGTGATCGGGGCCGCCCCTGCCGCGCCCCTGGCCCGGGAAGCCGCCGCCTCCGCGCCTCCGGGTCCCGCGCTGCCACCTGGCCCCTCGCAGAGACAGTGACAGGAGAGAAGCCCGTGTCTCTCGCGCGCCCGGCGCGCAGAGCCGCCGCTCAAGGGTCAGAGCCCCGCCCCGGCCCCTCCCAGACTCTCCTAGGCCGCCCGGGCGCATCGAGCACCCGGCTTCTAAGGCTCCCTGAGCCCTGCACCCGGGCCCCGGCCCGGCAGGGCAGGCTGGGTCAGCCTGCAGTCCGCTGGGTTCCTCCACACGTGCCGGTGCGGTCTCACACCCACAAATTCCAGACTAGCGGACCCCTCTGCCCCCATCCCTTCCCGGACTCCAGCGGGCCGGCCGGGAGCCACCGGGCTCCTGCTTGAGATTCCCGCGAGCAGTTCTTCCGTAGGCCCAGCGGTCATCAGGATTGGGAGGAGGTGAAGGGTGATGCCTGCTCCGGGCCATCCCGCCGGCAGTCACACTGGAGGAAGTCCCGACCAGCTTCCACCTGTGGCCCAGCCGCCCTTTCCCAACCACCTGGTACTCAGGCTCTGGGCCCTGGGATGCAGGCAGGACAGCCAGGCAGGGACAGGGGTTCCCCAAAACTACAGCTGGCAACCCTCACCCTGAGGAGCTCCGGGCCCAGGCAGCTGTCTTCTTCCTTTCCTGACTTGGCACTCCGGGGCACGCATCTGCGGACACAGCTGTAACCTACCTACCTGGCTCAGGTGTGAGTCATGATCGCTGGCGAGGTCCCTAGGGAGGAATGCCCTCGGCGCCCTGCTCACTGCTTCTGCACCTCCTCTTCCCCACACCTTCAGCCACTGCCCCTGGTCACCTCCCTGCCCACCTCGTGCAGCACCGGTCCTGGGAACGTAAGCCACTCTTCACTCTCTCAGGAACTAATGAGCCTCCTGGTAGCCACTTTGCCCAATGAACCTGCTCTACTACTGCCTTGTTTTGGAGGGAGGGGATACTGGGAATGGAGCAAGGGCCTCATGCGCCCTAAGCACACGCTCTGCGCCCCTGCCCTTGGAAGCTCCTTGAGGGAGCGGAAGCCACAGGAAGCGCAAGCCAGCCTTGGAGATGCACAGACCTTGACAAACGCCACCTCTGCCTCTCACTATGTGACCTTGGGCAATTTCCTCAGCTTCTTTGGGCCTCAGTTTTCCCATGTAGCAGTATGTAGCTACCCTCCCATCTCTGGCATAAGCAAAGTCCAAGGATTGTAGACTTGTGAAAGCAGTGTTGGTCACAGCTGAGGGGGATCGGGAGACCCTTGCTCATCCATTCAGTCACTGCAACAATGTTAATTCCACAAACATTTAGCTATTTTTACTTAATTTTTGTTTTTGAGACACGGTCTCTCCATGTTTAGTTCAAGTTGGCCTCGAACTTACTCTGTAGTTCAGGCTGGTCTCAAACTCATGGTGATCCTCCTGCCTCAGCCTCTAGACACAAATGTTGTTTTTATTTAATTTTTTGAGGCAGGGTCTCTCTGCATAGTCCAGGCTGATCTCAGCCTTCCGATTCTTCTACCTCAACCTTCTCAGTACTGGGATTATAGCACCATACAGACTTCACAAATATTCACGGAGTGCCCACTGTGTTCAGAAACTGCTGGGTGGTCCTCAGAGGGACCCTCCTCCTGTGTGCCTTATACAGGCCCTGTTAGCATGTCCAGGTCTAACCTCAGGGTTTCCTGTCTCACCTGACTGTGAGCCCTGGATTTTCCGACCCTCCATAAAGGCTGATCAGTTGACCCAGGTCACTTGCCTCTGTGACACAGAAGGGACCTGTCCCTCCCTAAGTGCCTCAGACTGAGCCATCCTCAGGGGCCTTGAACCTCCCTTCCCCTGCCCCTCATGTAGACCAAGGCCCAACCATGGCACAGGTGGGTTTGGCAGAAGGCCCCCAGTGAAAGGTTTGCTGCATGAAAAGCTCCAGGGCCCTGTCAGAACCAGGGTGTGGGCTGAGTTTGCCCATGGAAAAGCAGCTCCAGCCCTGAAATGTTTTATGTGGAGGGATCTAGGGTGGAAGAACATGACCAGGCCAGTGGATCCTGAGGAGCAGTCATTTCCAGCAAGGGTGGCCTGGACCTCCCACTGTAGAGCCAGGCAATGGTGTGCAGGGTGGAGCGGATAAAGCAAGGCATGTAGGTCTTGCTCTGCAAGCTTCTGTCAGCCTCCTTGGGAGCCAGGGTGCACCTAGGCTCAAGGGACCCATTGGGGCCAGGCCACCATCCTGTGGGCAAGGCCCTCCTTCCCTCCTGACAGGACTGGCTGCTGTACTTCATGGCAGCCACTGGCTCTCCCACCTGCCTGGGGCAGTGGCACCATATGTGACAGGTGGACAAGACTGGAGTCCCAGGAAGAACATGAGTGCTCAGCCCTGGGCCACGCAGGTGGCCTGGCCTGCACAGACCTCTCCAGTCTGTACAAGCACCATGTGGCATTGGGCAGAGTGCATACAGAAAGGCAGAACCACCCTGAGCACTGAATAACATTGTGACTCAAGACACTGAACCTCTCAGGCCTCACTCTGTCAAACAGAACCCTAAGCAGCTGGTCATGATGCCTGCATTAGGGAACATGTGTGCTGTCTTACTCCCTGCCCAGCTCTCCACAACAGCCCAGAAATGGAGCTTTCCTATCTTGGATGGGCAGCCAGCCCCACCTGCCCCATTGCAGGGGTCCCCCAGACCCTTGGCTCTAAATTTCAAGGGAGCAGAGCTGTCTTGGCTATTGGCCCCTGCCACTCCCAGCCTGCTGCCATTGATTGCTCAAAAACTTGAGCCCAGAAAAGAAACTAAACAAGCACACAGGCTTCAGTGTAGAAACACAGCACACAGAAGGAAAACATTAGCAGCAGAATAGCTAGAAATGTCTCCTTGTCTGGTGACCCCTGTGACAGCTCCCAAACAGCCTGCAAACAAAGGACAGAGCTCTGTCCCACAGCTCTGGCTTTTCCTTGGCCCTGTGACGTCCATTCAGCACTTCTGGTCTGACAGCTACCCGTCCTGCAGCTGCTCCCCTGGGCCTGCACCCGAGGGCTGATATCTCAGAGATTGCCATGGGGGCTTTCCAGTCTCCCCTCGTAGGCAATCCATCTGACCTGACTGGTGCAGCCCACTGCAGGAAGAGCCCCACAGTGCCAACAGGAGGAAAGGGACTCTGGGCACAGGCTCTGGTACACAGGTTTATTTTCTGTTGTCCAGAGGAGCAGGGATGCTGGGGGAGATCTGGGTGGCAGCGACAGCAAGCCGGGCCTCTGACTGCTGGGAAGACAGATGCCACTTCTGTCTCCACTGGCTCCCAGCCTCTGCTGGAGGCCAGAGGCAAAGGGACAGCAGGCAAGTAGGAGGCCCCTCCAGGCACAGGTGGCCTTCATACTCCATCAGGTCAGGAGGCTGGTCCTAGTTAGAGGGACCCCGCAGGGGTGAGGCTAGATCTGTCCCCCGCAGAGGGACAAGGGGCCAGGGTCTGCTCTCAATGAGGCCTGAAACAGTTTCCACTTCAAAGCAGACCTCTGTATTTGGGGAGGGGAGAAGGCGGAGGATCTGTCAGATGCCTGTGAGCTGTGGGTGGGAATCAGTCCAGGGGGCTCCGAAGGGGCTCTGCGCAGAGCCTGCTGGGGTCTGTGCACATGGGGGCAGCGAAGGTCTTGGGGGAGGAGGATGTGGGTGCCTTACTCCCCAGGTGCTATGGCTCCCCCATCCCACCCCATCCTGGCTGGCTCCACGTTGTCACGGAGACCATTCAAACCGGGGCGACATAATTTCCAGGAAACGTCCCAAATTTCTGGGTCCTCCGGGAGACGCCTGAAAGACAAGAAAGAACATTTCCCATAGCCTGAACCATGAGTGGGGGCTAGCCGCCGCCTGCTGGCCTGGTCCAGACATGCAGGTGGGGCCTGGTTCCCAGGAGGGGAGGTTCGATTTGCTTTTCTCAGCCCTGCCCCCTGGTGACAGCAGCTTAGATACACAAAGCTCGGCTTCCCAAACTCCAAAATGAAATGAGAGGCAGCAGAAGTGCACAAATGCACAGAGAGCACTAAATCACCTCCTGCTCCTTTTTTTTTTTTTTTTTTTTTTAACCATACTTGGGATTGAACTGAGGATCTTGCTCTTCCCAGGCAGGCACTTATTCTACTGAGCTATCTCCTTTATTCTTTTTTTGATATGGCTTTGCACCAAGGTTCAGGCTGGCCATGAACCATATGTACCAAGCAAAGGCTGACCTCAAACTCAGAGCCGCTTGCCTGCCTCAGCCTACTGAATGCTGGGATTCCAGGCATGCACCACCACACCCGTATCTCCACCCTTCTTTATGAAAGCCAGAAAGCAGAAAGATGAATCACAGAACTTTTGCCAGCAGCAACCTCACTGGGCTAGCATGGCAGCCTCATTCCAGAGAAGGGTGGGTGAGACCCACAAGAAGGCCAGGTGAGCAGCCCAAAGCCACTGATGGCAGGGGAAGAGCTGGGACTTCGAACAGAGCCCCTTCTGTGGCAATCACAAGGAGCTCTGTGTCCTGGGAGGATGATAGAGAAGTTGGGAGGGCAGAAACATGTAAGCCTGGTGGTGCTGGTGCCCCTGGGACTCCCCCAAGGCTGCCACACTGCCGTCAGCCTCTAGAGGCCCTGGCTCATGCCAAACCCCACATAGGGAGCACCCCTAAGTCCTTCCTCTGCCCATCTGGGCCTAGCGCCACTTCCTCCAGGAAGCCTGCCCTGCCCTGCCCAGTCCACACTGGAAACCACCTGCCATGTATGCAGCGGGCGCTAGAAACCTGCGAGTGTGATGCAGGGCTCGAGCTTTATATTTTCCTTTATTTTAACATGTGCACACCTGAGCAGTTACAGTGGCCGGCAGCTACCACTCTCATAAGTGCACCCCAAGAGTCAGCACAGATTTGCAAACCTTGAGCAGCAGCACAAAAAACTCAAAAGCAAAGGTGTACAGAGTAAAATAGAATGTGTCCCTCACCCTAGAAGGGCTATGAACAAGTTAAAGTTTAAAAATTACTTGTGTGGCTAGCAATGGTGGCACTTACTGAAATACTGGCATTAGGGAGGGTGAGGCAGGAGGACTATCACAAGTTCAAGGCCAGCCTGGGCTACATACCAAGAAACAAAAATCGCTCATGTATTAGAAATGTGGTTGGCACTGAAGTACTGGGATTTAGATCAGGGCAAGATGCCACACCAAGGGTGTCTCTGTGGCCACCCTGCCCAAGCACCCCTAACTCTTTGGGCCCTGAAGTCTGCTTGCTGGGGGGTAAGTGGAACTTCTGGCTGCTTGCTTCTGCCTTGGCCTACTCTGTGAAGCTGAGGCCTAAACGGGCTCCTATGCTGGAGTAACTAACAGCCACGTGGAACCTGGCAGGGGTCACCCTGGGCCGGGCAGGAGCCCCACCCCCAGGCTTCCTGTGTTAGCCCTGTGTCAGGGGTGCCCCGAGCCTGGATCTCTTGCTATTCCCTCCTCCTGCATGCTAGGGGCAGGGCACACACACGGATGTCGGTCTATGTCCTTCCCTCCAGGAGCCCTGCTGTGGGACACAGCAGATGCTTTCCTGGGACCCTGGGCCAGGCCCTTTGCAGCACAAGCAACAATAGGTAACAAAAAGGCTAGGCTTGGGGGGGGGAGCCAGGGCCAGGTGGGGTCAGACTGGCAAGGTGGCAGCAGCCCACTCAAGAGCCCTTGGGATGCCCTTCTAGCCCACCCCACACTATTGAAGCCTACATACCCACAAACCAGCCATCGTCACACTGCTGCATGACATCCACCCGGTCCCCTGCATGAAGCTCCAGCTCATCCTCGTTCTGCGGTCTGTATCGGTACATGGCCCGGTACCTGCAGGGGACACAGCATAGCCAGAATTCTCTTTGCCCCTTCTCCACCCTGGGCCAGAAGTCCAGGCTCAACCACAAGCTGCCACTTCCTGTGAATGTGATTAGGTCCCCCCAGTGCACTCCTCTCTGCAACTAAGTGCCTTAGGCCAGTGGTGGTGCAGCAAGACATTTTTATCATTAAAAGTTTCCCCATCAGTGCTCTACAAGCTCTGCAAGGACAAGCACCACCTAGGAGGCATTTCTAAGCCCAAGGTAACCAGCCCCAGAACAAATGCCCTTGGGTGGTAACTCACGGGGTCCAGTGGATCTGCGTGGTGTTGGGCGAGGAGGTGTCTGGGGGATGGCTGGGGCCTGGAGGGTGCGACACAGCTGGTCCAGGGGTGTTAAGACTCTGGAGAGTCACAGGAGGAAAGGAGGGTCACCCGGAAGCAGCATGGAGGAGAAGAGAATGAGGCGTCCCCCCTCATTGTGCATCCTACACACTGGCTGGGTCCCATCTCACAAATCCTCAGGCCCAGGGCTCTGCTGGGACGTTTTCCCTTTCATGGATTGTAGGTTAAGTGAGTGACTCTTCCACCCTGGTGGTGGGGAGTGAACCCAGGGCCTTTCCACTAAGCTACATCTTCAGCTGTCTTTTTGAGACAAGATCTCACTAAGTAGATCTCAAAAATTGTGACCCCTCTGCCTTGGCCTCCCAAGTGGTACATGACAGGTGTCCAGCACTATACCCAGCTACGTGACTGGACTTCTGAGTGGCAGCATGGACAACACTGGGAATCCCAGGGGCTTCACACAGGGTGACAGAATGGCTGGCACCTGGAAGGCCACCAGGTCTGGGCTGGTCTTGGGGTCTCACCTAAGCAGGCTGGCTGAAGTCGGGGATTCCCAAGGCCAGCCAGTCTCTGCCAGTCCCCCCTCTGCTCCCAGTGTGCACTAGCCTTGGGGTGGGACAGGACCACCTCACCTGGGCCTGGGACCTGGGCTCTGAGCGGAGGCCCCCCCCGTCAGCTGGGTCAGTCATGTTACGAGGGGCCAGGCGAGCAGTAGGAGCCAGGCGGGGGGACGCAGGCAGCTGGGGGCCGTCATCGCAGATACGGAGCCGGGGCTCACGGCACACCTGCACATAACTGGCAGGGAAAATGCCCTGGCGCCCTGTGCCTGTGATGCGCCCCTCATACCAGCTGTCGTTCACCTTGCGGACCAGGCAAATGTGCTCCCCCTGTGGACAGGGAAAGGTCAGTGTGTCTATCCTTATCCATCCTCCTAGTCCAGACTCCAGTTGCAGGGGAGCCCGTGGCTAATCACACAGACACAAGCCAGGCCATGGGGAAGCTGCTGGTCCTCTCTGAGCTCCTTTCCTCCCATGGCAAGTCTGCCCAGAGGTGCAGGCCAGGAGTACGGCAGACTTGGGAAAGCAGCACTGGCCAGAGGTGGCCACCACTGCAGTGACACAGGCCAGTGCTTGCCCCTCGTGTGGGGACAGCCTGTCACGAATGTGGCAAAGCCAGTGTGCCCAAGGAAAGTGGTGCCCTCCAGCCTCCAGCTGGCTGCTGTGGCAGACCCCTGCTCCAATGGGGGGCTTCCTCTGCCCTCTCCACACCGTCCAGCCTCTTGCTTTCCTCTCTATCGCTGGGCTGGGTCCACTGGGTGGCTCTCACTAGCAACATTCAAGGACTCTGCCCCAGAAAAAAACCTAAGGAGACCAGTTTCTTACTTTGCAGGGAAGCACTTTTCAAAATATCATCAATCTCTAGTAAATATAAAGAAGTCTGCCAGGAATGTAGCTCACTGACACAGTGCCTGCATAGCAAGCATGAGGTCCTGAGTTCTATTTCCAGTATAAAAAAAAAAAAGTGAATTCCAAAAATGCTCCATTAGCAGCTGTAGCCTCATGGGCATCTGCCTAGTCTGACAAGGTAGCCCCCTCTTGTGGGTCTCTATCCTGAGCTACATCCCCAGCTTTTTTCTTATTTATTTATTTGTTTATTTTTTATTTTGAGACACAGCCTCCTAGAGGGCTGGGATTTGAGGCTATACCAATAGACAGGGCTCCCCTTTCTCATAGCTTTTTATTCCAGTGCTGGGGATCAAACCCAGGGCCTTATGCAGGCCGAACAAGCGCTTTATCACTAGTATAGCCTAGCCCAATGAATATCCTTTCTACATAGAACGCACTCTAACATTTTTATCTATTCCTGTAAAAATATGAAGCATGATCCTCACAGCCTACCAACATACCGCTTAAAAACAAAACTCTGGAAGTTTGTAACAATTTAAAAATGGACTAGACTACAGGAGACGTAGTCCAAGGCACTGGGGAGAAATTTGAAATGCTGCACACAGGTGCACCTGACTATGTTATTTGATTAATTGACTGACTGACTGTCTTTTAGAGACAGAGCTTCATGATGCAATTCAGGCTGGCCTTGAACTCACTGTGTAGCCCTGACTGGCCTCGAACTCACAGTGATCCTCCTGCCTCAGCTTCCTGAGTGCTGGCATTACAGGCATACGCCACCATGCCCAGCCTACCTGACTCTTTAAAAAATGTTCCTGCTCTTTCCCCGTGTCTCCCCGTGCCCACCCACCCAACATTTCCCAGCCACCTTGCGGAAGGACAGCTCCACCTCCAGGTCCCCCTTGAAGGTATATTGGGCCACCGCATCTCCATACTCCACCACTTGGTAGGTGGGGGGCTTGATGGGCTTGGGGATCTCATCTGCAGGCAGCACCTGCAGGAAGGAAGGCACAAGACAGCTATGGGGCTGGCATCTGCCCGGCATACCTGGGCATCCTGGAGGGGCAGAGGTGGGGGAGGAGCGCCCTGGCCAAAGGGAAGACATCAACAAATGCTGAAACAGACCCATCCCTGGTGGTGGCAAAACCAAGGGGCTCGGCTGCAGAGTCCAAGAACCCTTCCTAGCTAGGCATGGGGGTGCACACCTGTGACCCCAGCACTCGGGAGGCTGAGGCAGGAGGCCATGAGTTCCGGGCCAGCCTGGGCTACAGAGTGAGTTCAAGACCAGCCTGAACCACATAGTGAGACCCTGTCTCCAAAAACCAAAAAGGAAGAGGAGGTCCAGGATATAGAAGAGGAGAGGACAGAGGAGTGGCAGCTTCCTGGAGGAAGAACCTCAGGGAGGTACTAGGGCAGGTGCTGGTGGGGCAGGGAAAGGCAAGTGCAGAGGCGGAAGCTCATGCTACTGAAGAATGCACTGGCCAGCAGCAGGAAGCAGGGGCTGAGTCACAGGGAGGGCCTGAGGACCTGTGCTAGGCCGAAGACTTCACCTTTCACCAAAGCCAAACCCAGTGTCTTAGCTCCTCCCTTCTCCCCCACCAGGTGCCCAATCCCAGTGCTCTGTTTCATCCTGCTCATAAAAATTAAGAACCCAATCAACTATTCCACTAAGGTATAAATAACTAGCTGGGTGTGGTGGTGCACACCTGTATCCCTGTGCTTGGGAGGCTGAGGCAGGAAGATCAATTCAACCAGATAGCAAAGCCCTGTCATATAAAAGAACAACAAAACAAACAGAACAGGATATAAATAACTGATGGAACAGAATCTTGTATATTGGGCTGGCAAGATAGCTCAGCGGTCTAAAGCGCCTGCTTTGGCAAGCTTAGGCCAGCTCTCAGGGACTGCGGTTCGAGCCCCAGCACCACATGCAGTGCCAGCCCCTCCCCCAGGGCTGGCTGAGCTTACCCTGCCCCCCCCACAAAAAAAGAGTCCGTGATGTGTAGCGAGACACTATAATAAATAAATAAATTTAAAAAAAGAATATTGCATACTGTGAAGCTGAAGCATCAGAGAGATTAATCTGCTAGGAAGGGAGGCTTCAGATACCTATTATATTAAGAGCCTGAATTAAACAACAGCCTGACCCATGGGTCAGAGAGGAAATGACAGAGGAATGAGGTAATTCAAGTGAAATGAAAAAAAATCAACACTACACAGTGTACTGAGGTAAGCTTAAAGCATCAAATGATCATTAGGAAACAACTGTTCAATTAATGACTTAAACATGCATTCTAAGAAGCCAGAACAGAAAGGAGAAATTAAACCTAAAATAAGCAAAAGGGGGGGACTGAAAAGAGGCAGAAATCAACAACAATAAAAGACCATGTGTTATGTCTAGCTCCCAAGCAATGGAGCTGGACATAATGCACCACAAACAGACACTAATAAAGTTTTCTAAAAATTAAAACAATGGACCTCGAGCCAGAATATACATTGCCAATACAAAAAAAAAAAAAAAAAAAAACAGATCACATTTTACAGACACTAACAGGACACTGAGCCAGTGTGGATGATAGCCACAGCCTAGAATCTCAGCACTCAGGGAGGCTGAGGCAGGAGTACCACAAATTTGAGCTCAGCTTGGACATCTTATCAACTTCGACAGAACCTGCCTCAACATAAAAAAATCAAGGAGCTAGGGATGTAGTTTTCTGCTTCAATGCTTGCGCTGGATGCATGAGGCCCAGTTTTCAGTCCCCACTGCCACTAAAAAAGTTAGGGGTGTAATCAAGCACTATCATGAACAACTTTATGCTAATCACTATATTTATTATTCATTTTTTTACAGTACTGGGAATTAAACCTAGGACCTTTGCAGTATGCAGTATATTCCCTGTCCTTTTTTTAATTTTTTGAGACAGTGTCTTGCTTAATTGTCCAGGCTGGGCTAGAACTTCAAATCATCCTGCCTCAGCCTTCTAGAGTGCTCAGATTACAGGCATGAGCCACTACATTGTTAAGAGACTCAAATACTAAAGATAAACTATGGTAGTTGAGGCTTCTCTCAGGCTAGAACTCGTCTCTCTGGAATGCAGAGATCTGCATTATTTAGTGATGCCTCATTGAAATTCTGAAATACATCTGTAAAATAGGGCCAATCTCTGCCTCCTGGACAGAGGAGGAACAGAGGAGCTTAACACACCTGAACTACTATATTTTCATATGATTTCTAAATTGCCAAACACTTCAAATTCTTGCTAGTTACGATTAGGATTACTTACTTCCAAGGACAGCTTTATTTTATTTTATTTATTTTTGGTGTTTTGAGACAGGGTGTAATCTCCCTATGTAGTCCACACAGGCCTTGAACTCCTATGTAGCCCAAGGTAGTCTTGAACTTTTGGTGATCCGCCTGCCTCAGCCTCCAGAGTGCTAGGACCACACATCTGGCTCAAGGCCAGCTTTAGAAAGATGGATTTGGAAAGGGGAATGTGTAGGATGGGGTGGTGGCTTCCGCACCTGGGTCTGGGCACCACAGTCCTCTACTGGCGGCTCTACCCGCATTCAGCAGCCCAGGCATATGCTGAGCAGCAGCCTAGGCCTGCAGGGGCAAAGCCACCCAGGCGAGGCAGCACGCGCCCCTTGAGGAGGTTCTGCACCCTAAGGGTCTCAACGTGCAGAGCAGCCCTGCCTGGCTAATGCCGACACCCAGGGTGCCCTCACCTCCACGTAATTAGCAGGGAAGATGCCCAGCCGGCCGTGGTGCTCCCCCTCCAGCCAGTTCTTGTCCACCTCCTTGTGGATGTACACGATGTCGCCCTTCTGTAGACTCAGCTCCCTGCAGGCCGCAGCCCAGGGCAGAGCACACTGAGGTCTCCCAACAGCCCTCCCTGCAGCAGTCCTGCTCAGTGAACCCAAATGCCCCCAGCCCCGCTGGGGCACCCATCGGAGCCCTGGCCCCCACCCACACCCAGGCACAGACTGCCCAGGGCTGAAGGGGATGCCTTGACAGGGCTGCTTACTTGGGGGACTGTGCCTGGAAGTCGAACTTGAGCCTGGCAGCCTTCCTCTGGGCAAGGGAGAGGCAAAGGGGGTTCTTCTCAGTTGGGCAGGGGCCACGGCCCAGCCACCCCACACCCTGACCCCAGGGCTTCCTGTACCTTCTTCTCTTCCTTCCTGGCCGGGCTGTTGCCCCTCTCTGGTACACTGGGGTCTGTGGAGAAACACTTCTCAGTGTGGGCAGGCCTCATGGGGGAGGGGGGTGCACCCCTCAGGACAGGCCCAGGGAAGGGTTGTGCCCTCCCTGTCCGCTTAGGGACACAAAGCGGGTGTGGTCCTTACCACAGGCTGAGGACGGGTAGACAAAATCTCTACGACCTAGGAAGGGGCTTCCTCCTCCATCCGCCATTCTGTGGGGGCTCAGGGGTCGAGAGGACCCCAAGTAAGGTGCGTGTGGGGAGCTGAAGCTCCAAGCCTGGGCGGAGCTGCAGGAACGCAGGGACTGAGCCACCTGTCTAGGGCTTTGAGCCCCACCCTCGACCCCCAGATCTCCTGGGTCCTGAGCTCGCAGCAGGATGTCTGACTTCCCAGCTTGGCTTGGCTGGGACAGGAATGGGCAAGGCCTGGGCGGCAGAGACCCGGGCAGGGAGGGGTGTGTGGGGTGGGGTGGGGCCCTTGTCCCCGCCACTCAAGTGCTGGGTCCCCGCTGCCCCGACTGCGGGTGCAGGCCCCGGGCGGGCGGCCCTGAGGCCTGGGATCCTCCCGAGACTCTCCACCTTTCGCCTTCCTGGCCCCTCCCCGTCCGCCCTCTGGTCCATCCCAGCGCCACGTCCCCTCCTGCCCCGCTGTGTCCTGTGCCGCACTCACCGGGCGGGGAGCCGCTGCTCCGGGGCCCGTCTGGGCACCTGTGAGCTCTGTGCGGGAGAGACCGGGCGTGGTGAGGCCCTAACCAAGGCCACCTCCCTCCGGAAAAGTTCGCTGCCGGGCGGCAGGCGGAGGCGGGAGGGGCGGGCAGGACGCGGGGTCCTAGAGGCGCCCGCGGGAGGGAAGGGGAAGAAGGAGGGGAGAGGGAGGGAAGGGGGAGAAGAAGGGGGGCGGGGAAGGGAAGGAAGACGAGGGGAGTAGAGGGGAGAAGGAGAAGGGGAGCAAGATGGGTGAGGTCAGGATTGCTGGACAGAGCCAGGCCTGAGGTCAGGCTAAGGTGGAGTGGCCTACGTGGGCGCCTATGGTTGGTTCACTGGGAAAGTGAGCACCCCGTGTTTTGGAGAGAAGACAGGGATGACTTCACCCAAGGTCACTGCACACTCCTAGCGCCCCACTGGGCCTGGCCCCAAGGCCAGGGATTCCCTAGGAGCCAGGGCACCTGGTACCTTGGGGGACGGCAAGCGAGTCTCAATGGCCCTCAGGTCCTTGTCCAGCTCTGCACTCAGCTTGGCCAGTTCTCGCTCCAGCAGGACCTGAGGGTGGGGAGACATCAGGCAGCAAGAGGCATGCACTGTGTGTGTGTGTGTGTGTGTGTGTGTGTGTGTGTGTGTGTGTGTGTGGTGTGTGGTGTGTGCGCATGTGTGCGCACGGGTGCATAGGCACGGGAGCACATGTGTCAAAGACTGGCCAAGTCACTATCCTGGGATTTAGGGCAGCTGGAAGCTCCAGGGCCCAGGACAGGCCTCCTGCCTGTGGGTCTGGGGGCAGATGTGACTGACTGCAAGTGTCAGGAGGACATTCCTGTCCCCTCCCCCACCCTGCACTCAGGTTCCTGCTGTGCCTTCCTCCCAGTTTTGCTTCTCCGTCCCCTGGAGTAACTTTCCTACCTATGGAGCTGCTTCTTTGCTGTCTCCTCTGCAGCCTTTCCAGTACCAGCCAGGCTGCCCATCCCTGAGGGCTGAGCATCACACACACACACACACACACACACACACACACACACACACACTCGCAGGTGCACATGCAACATTCCCCCCAATTCCTTGGAGCTGATTCCAGTCTCCCTCTCCCTATGTTGGTGACAGAACCCAGGGCTCTCCACCACTGAGCTACATGCCCAGGCCTTTTAAAAAGTATTTTGAGACAGGTTTTTGCAAGTTACCCAAGCTGGGCTTGAACTTTTGTATCCCTGCCTGAGTCTCCTTGGAGCAGTGCTGAGGCTGCAGGCTGCACCGCCCCACCCAGCTGCCCTCTGGTCTCTTTGGCCCTAGCTGCATGACATAATGAGGCCACTTCCGGACATCCTTGCTCCACACTGACTGCGCCCCACCCTGCTCGTCCTGCGTGAAGCCTGTGTTCAGTATGTGTTTATCAAGTGCCTGTTGTATGGCAGGCACCGTGTAGGTGCTGGGTTGGCAGCAAACATTATAGGCCTAGAGACAGAGCCCCAGATCTGTGGACATGGTCCCTGGCCCCACACAACCCAGCATCTCCCCCAGCCCAATCTGAGTCCACTCTCACCTCGATGGGCTGTGAGGGCTTCTGAACAGGCTCATCCACCAATGGCTTCTTGGGCTGAAAGGTGGAAGGGGGTATCAGAGGGGATCCATTTCCCAAGCTCTTCAGCTGAGGGGTGAGACCACTTCCAGAGCTGTGGGCCAACACTCACCTTCTGCCCAGTCTCTAGTTCTTGCAGAAACTGGTTCCAGGAGTCTTCTGTCCAGACATTGTCCACTTTCTCCGGGTGTCTGGGCACCTGCTCGGATGTGGGTGGTCATTGGCTTGAGAAGGCGTGTACTGGCTCACAAAGCAGGCACTCAGGCCTGCCCTGCCCTGCCCCCATCCATGCCCTCTAAGGATCCTCCGCCAGGCAGCAGACGGCTGGGCCCTGGTGGGAGCTACCTGATTTGGGTGCTGCACTCCCACAGAGACTGCCCCAGGAGCATGACTGAAGGTGCTTCTAGGTAGCTTTTGGCAGTGTCCCCAGCTTCTCCTGCGAGACAGGAAAGATATCCTTTCAATTTTCTTTTAGGGAAACTAAGGAATAATGGAATTCAGCTCTGGGAAAAGGAGCCACACGCCTCCTCCCACCCAGGCCCCATACCCATGGAGGGGCGTAGGCTGCCTTTGCCTGCCCTGGCCCCTTCCTGTGGAAATCATGCTACATAATGGCCAGGGTCTGGAGCTCCACGGCCTAGTAGCAGTGCAACCTTGCACACCTTAGATGGTACCTCAGGCTCAATCCCTGGGAGACAGAGGGAATGTGAACCAGGTCCCTAGGAGAAGCCGTGACACAAACCAGCTTTATGGAGGGCACTGGGCCTTCGGTGAAACTAGCTGCCATGGTTGGCTGGTCCCTCCTACTCCCTGAGCAGCCCTGTCTGGAGTCCTGGGCAAGTCACTTTTGCTCCCAGGGCCTTGGTTCCATGGTGGGTGGGTGGGAGTGGGGAGAGGGCTGCATTCAGTTACCTCAGCTGTGTGACCACCCCAGCCACCATGGCATTGGTCTGACCCATCCGCCCATCCCCTAGGTCTACTTTCTGGCTGGCTTTAATGTCCCAGTCTGCTTCTAGTCTGAAAGTTCCTACCAAGTAGAAGCACTGCATCCAGCTTATCAAATAATGGAAGGTCTACATGGAGCATTAGGCTCTGTGGGGTACAGTTATGACTCTGCTCTGACTTTAGTGATAATAAAACAATCATAAGCATGCAATGTGTCACTGCTGATCTAAGGAGGCTGTGGTCCTCACTGAACCAGAGAATTGTTCATATGTGGGCCCAGTTACTGTGTGACAGGCACAATACAGGGTGTCCCCATCTCTCAATCCAGCCTCAGTGTCCCCCGAAGGACCTCACTCAGGAGAGGGGCACGCTGAGGCCCAGTGCAGCTAAAGATAGTGCACTGGTTAGAACCCACCTCTGGGTCCAGTCTGGAGATGGCGATGGTTAAACAGGAGACATGGGCCTGGCTAGTTAGCTGGCGAGTCCAAGCAGCCAAGGCTCCCTCTCTGAGAGGGAAGCTCCCAGCTGTCTCCCTTCACCTCTTGCATTGCAGCCACCTGTGTGCAGGCGCAGAGCCCATCCACACTTTTCTTTTTCCTCAAGTGTCAAAGCAGATTGCACAGGTCCAGCCGACCTCAACAGTACTGTCCTCAGGACCCTGACATTCCCCCTCCCTAAAGTGGCCCATGGATCTTTAAGGAGGGGTTGTAGCTCCTGATGGGCTACAGACTCTACAGGCAGGGGATTCTTTCCTGGTCAGGAACAGCAGTCTTTCCCTTTTTGCCTTGGCAGGTCAGAAAATCGGGTGGTGGAAACTTGGGACCAGAGGAAGCCTTGAGCCAGAGCCAGACCTCTGTGTGGGCTGTGGCCACGAGGGGGCGCAGGTCCCACGAGAGCACAGGGCCTGGGGCAGCCCCTGCCCAGGCTCACCTGCTGGAGACCGTCGCTGCAGTGTCAGCACTGCGGGCAGATCTTTGCTGTGGCCCAGGATGCCTGGGCTCTGCAGAAGGGGCACAGGAGATCACTGTGGGTAGAAGACAGCCAGGGACAGGGTGTGGAGGGGACCATTTATACTTCAGTGTAGTACCACTTTTACCCTAGCTTCTGAGGTCAGTTCCCAGGGACACCCAGGGTAGGGTTTGTGTGGTGGGCTCCCTCTCTTCACAAAATCTTCAAAACAGCTTTAGGATAGGTGGTGGCCCCATGGCACAGGTGAGGAAAGATAGGTCCAAGGAAATCTGGCAGGGCATGGAAGGGGGAGCTGGGGCTCTGTCTGTCTGCCTGAGAGGTCTCACTATGTAGTTCAAGCTGGCCTTGAACTCCCTGTGTAGCTCAGGCTGGCCTCAAACTCCCAGCAGTCTTCCTGCCTCAGCCTCCCAAGTGCTGGCTTTACAGAGGTGAGTTACCACATCAGGATAGAGCAGTGCTCTTAATTACCACCTGCCAGGGGAAATGAACTTCCTGAAAGTCACCAACACATTTCAGGAAAACTGCACCACCTGCTCCACCCTCAAAGGCCACTGGGGCTGTGCATCTCACCCCCTCACCAGCAGCAGGCTGGGGTGACTGTGATCCCATAAGCCCTCACCTCTGGGTGGGTCCTGGAAGGTCCAGTCCTGCTGCAGGTCTGGGGATCAGAGAGATCAGGTCACAGGTGGAGCAGAAAGTGAGCTGGGTGCCCCACGTGGCTGCTGGGCTGCTCCCAGCCTCCCTCCCACCTCCCAAGGGGCTGAGGGCTGAGTCAGGGCCCCAAGAATGTTCCGAGGGAGGGAAGGGATCAGGAGGCCAGCGGCAGCTCTTGGGAGGGCCCTGGCAGCCAACTCCACAGGCCTTCTCTGCCATTCCACACACACACAACCTCCCGACCCACAGACCTCGGTATCAGTGCCCGCCTGAAGTGCAGGCTGGGAGGCGACTCCCCTTTGGCTGCAGGCTGGGAGGCAACTCCCCTTTGGCTCTCCCCCTGCCTTCCAGGTGCCCTCTTCTGAATGCTCTCCTTCCTCAGGAACCTCTAGCAGGCCTCGTGGGAAGAGTTACTGATCAGCCAGGTACTGCCCCTCAGTGCCCCACTCTGTTGGCTGGTGCCGTGGTTTTCCAGCTTCTCTTGGCAGGCTGTGACTACTCACAACCTCCAACCTCTGCAACCCCCCCACCCAAGATCTTCAGCGGTTTAACTCCAAATGTCCCACGGGCAGCAAGTATCACCTCTTGAATTCCTTCTTCACCTGGCTGCAGGGAGATTTGGTTTTGCTCTACCTCCTGAGCTGTGCCCTTCTGACTGATGTCTGAACGCCTCTGTAACTTCTGATCACACACCTGCCTGAGAGCTCAGCCTGTTGACTGCCCTGAGTGGCACTGACTAGTCTAAGTGCTGGGGACCAACACCAGCACTTCACATATGCTACGCTCCACCACTGAGCTACCTGGGTAATATTCTTCTTTCAAGACAGGGTCTCACTGAATTACTCAGACTGGCCTTCAATTTAGGGTCCTCCTGCCTCAGCCTCCTGGGTAGCTAGGATTACAGGTGTGTGCCCTCCGCTCATGTTAAGGCTTTTATTTTTATTTTATTTATTTATTTATTTATTTATTTATTTATTTATTTTTTGTCTTTTTGAGACAGGGTCTCACTGTGCAGTTCAGGCTGGCCCTAAGCTCACTTTGTAGCTCAGGCAGGTCTTGAACTCACAACAATCCTCCTGCCTCAGCCTCCCTAGTGCTGGGATTACAGGCATGCGCCACCACGCCCGGCTTATGTTAAGGCTTTTAAAATCAGCCAAACCTCTGTATTCACAAATTCTTCATCTATAGATTGAATCAAACCATAGACTGAAAATTTTCAGGAAAAATATTACATCTGTGCTGAACATGTGCAATTTGTTTTGTCATTACCCCATAAAAACTGCAGTATAGCAACTGTGCCCACAGCACTTAGTTTGTATTAGGTCTAATAAGCAACCTGGAGTTGCAGGAGGATGTGTGTGGGTTGTGTGTGAGTGCTGTGCCATTCTGTAATTTACCTACTCAAATCACACAGAGGGGCGAGGCTGGGGCCATGCTGTGTCACAGGAGACCCCAGCATCCAGGGACTTCAGTGGCCGCAGGGCTCCTGTATACCATCCTGCTGCTATTAGTCCCATGCTCCACAGCCTCAGCTGCATGTTAAAATTACCCTGGGAACTTTCAATCAAAATCTCTTTTGAGGGAGTCCCAGGTATTTCCATCTGCAGCTCAGGCCTTGCCACTGATGTACAGTCTTGAATTTTCAACTGCCTACTGGATATCTTCACTCGGATGTGACACACTCAAAAGCCAAATACTCCTTAGCTGCAGTCCTCCTAGGGCCAGATGCAGTAGCATATGCTGTAGTCCACCACTCGGGAGGCTGAGGCAGAAGAATCACTGTGAGTTTGAGACCAGCATAGGCTAGTGATTTCAAGGGCATCATGAACTACACAGGAGACCCTGCCTCGGAAACAGAATACAACAGAACAGAACAGAACAAAAGCACTCCTCCTGCAGTCCTCTCTGTCTCTGCAAATAGCATTCTGTCCTTCAGCTTGCCCAGGTTTAAGATCATCCTTGACATGCCATATGCAATCCTTCAGCAAATTCCAACCACTGTCCCTGGAACAAGCCAGAGCCTCACCCTAGCCCATCAGATCTGCAGCTGGTGCCTGGCCCAGTTCACTGTGATCTTGAGCTTGGCCTAAAGCAGAACTTTTTCCCAGGTGCTGCTGAGGCAGGAAATAAGCCCCCACTTCCACCATCTCCTGTGTACCCACAGCCCGGCACAGCCTCCCCAGCCTCCCCTATCTGAGCACAGGACCCACTGCCCCAGCCGGTGCAGGCCCATGCTTTCCCGCTGCTCTCTAGCGCCCTCTCTACCGGAGTGCTCCTGGCTGCTCTGCTGTGCCCCCTCCATGCCCAGGGCTCTGGGCTCTAGGGCCACCCTCAGAGCTGTGGCTGAGGCCCCTCCCTGCCCTTTCTTTTCTCCCTGGCCTTTCCACTAGGCCCGCCCACTGCCACACTGAGGTTTATCTGTCTAGCCTGTCTCCCTCTTATCTCCCCTTTTACTTTAGAACAGCGCTCAGCACACAGGAAGCACTCCACAGGTAGACAAGGAGTGACCGATGGACTGGTGACCTTGTGGCCACGGCACACAGGCCACAGACTTGGCTGCATTTTCAGTTGTGGAAGGAACCAATGCTTTGGATCTAGGTCTGATGCACTAACAGTGCAAGTTCAGCCCAGCAGGGAAAGAACAGAATTTGGAGAGGACTACTTCCCTGCTTTGGAGGACACCAGGGGACAGCAGCTGGCCACTGTCTACCCCAGGATGCTCTGGAGGCCACTGCTGGCCCCAAGGAAAAGGAAGGACAGTGAGGCTCCTTTCTTTTTTTCTTTTTTTACGGGGGACAGTTTTACTATGCAGCTCGGGCTGGCCTTGTATTTATGGTGATTCTCCTCTGTCAACCTCCTAAGTTCTGGGATCACAGACATGATCCACTATTCCTGGCACTTTCTTTGGCCTGTTTTAGGGACCCCCTGACAGCCTAGGGGGTTATGAACAATATGCTAAACTGACAGGTCTCCTTTCCTGTCCCTCCCTGCTCCCTTGGCTGAAGTGCCAGACTGTACCCTGGCTTGGAGAGGTGGCACACGCCTGTGATCCCAGCACTCAGGAGGTAGAGGTAGGAGGATCACTGTGCATTTGAGGCCAGTCTGCACTACACAGTAAGACCCTGCCACAAACCTCACCCTACCAAATTAAAAAAAAAAAAAAAGCAAGAAATTTCCAGAGCCCACTCTGGGCCATGGAAGGATGTCTAACCTGGCAATTTCCGGTGAATCTGCTGAAACATTCTCCGATACCAGTCCCTGGGGCAGTCCACACTCTGCAAGCAGAAGCCACAGGGTTAGGCTTTCCTGCCCACCCACCATTCCAGGAAGAAGCCCTGTGGAAGCTTCCCTTCCTGAGTCTCTTTTTCTAGCCTTCCTTGAAGCCACGTAGGTGGGCTGGGGGGGGTGTCTCTTGTGGCACTTTTCCATTACAATAAACATTCACTACGATGTAGCATGTCACCTGTGAGTTAGATACCTGAAGGTCTCCATCAGTGTATACAGCAGTGACCCCCTCCATTGTGAGATTCCGGAGATTAACATTTTTCCTCTTTGCTTGTCTACAATTTCTAGTATTCTACAAAGAACACATGTAACAAGTAGCGAGATGGCATTTTATTTTTTATCATCCACCTCCACTGAGCTTGGGGCAGCAAGGGGGCTTTGTGCCAGTTGCCTGCTGAGGATCTGTGGCTGCCTCCAGACAGGAAGGTAGTCGTCAACGCTGGGTACCCAGACCCTTCCACACCTCCTCACCTGGGGCTCGTTCTCTCATTTTGCCAGCCTCTCAGTAGCTACTCTGTGAGCCCCTGGCTACGCCAAGCCCTACAAAACCAAGAAGAGGAGGGTCTCTGCCAAGCACGGCTCTTATGATGGTGGCTCCTTCCATGTAGGAGCCCTGGCAGGAATTCTTCATGTGCAACTTGTCACAGGGTAGCCACAACTTTATAAGATTCACAACTTCCCAAACTCATCATGGTTGAAGCCCTGCTTAGTCCAGAATGGTCAGGGGACAGATTTTATTGCCCTGTCCAAAATTCAGCTGATAGAAGTGACAGCTCAATGTAGGTCCCTGGGCCCCTGTCTGTGACACCTGAAACCCTGGACTCACGGATCGGGGGGCGATGGGCATGCCGCTCTCATCCACAGGCCCGATGCCCTCATACTTGACCCAGCGCCTGTCCTGATGCCGGTTGTCCTTGGTCCATGTGGCTGACCAGTTCTGGGCATGCTGGGAAGGAGGAGTCTTTGGGCTCGAAGAGGGCCGGCTCCCAGGGCCTGGCCAGGTCTGGTACCAGGCAGGGTCTGCGGGGAATGTGCAGGACAACATTAGCTGAGGGCAGGGTCCCCACCTGACCTTGTTTGTCCCTTAGCTCCTTACAACATGGATTCCTGTGGGTCCAAAGTTTCAACATGCCCTTGTTTGTTTGAGCAGATGATGCAGGCGCTCCAAAGCTCATCCCCAGCAATGCCATGGACTTCTGTTTGTTTATTTATTGAAGTGAATTAAAACAGATTTTGTTCTGAGAAATCTGTGCTGTCCCCACCCTATCCTGCTTCCCCAGGACTGTCCTAAAAGTTTTCAGAATGAGATCTGGGAATCATCACTTACAGAGAATGCTGGGGACACCCCAGCTGGGTTGTGGCAGAAAAGATACCAGGCTTAGAAAGAACAGGCCTGAATTCATTGCCCGGCTCTGCCATCTACTAGTGCTGTGACTGTTGCCCTCTCGGTGGTGCCTCAGTTTTCACTTTCAGGAAACAAGCACAATCACAGCTGAGACTGGGTGGCATCTGGTGCGTGTGCCTTGCAGACACAGCCAAAGGGCCCTCAGCAAGGACAGAAACTCATTCCTGGGTCGTGGCTGCCGTGTCGCCAGCTTTCCTGTAATCTCTGGCCTCTAAGCAGCTAGTGTTGCCACAAAAGGGCTTTGGGAACCAGAGGACATGGGACCACTGCCTGTCCATCCTTGGCGACTCTCGCTGCACCACCAGGATAATGCTGGTAATTGTACCTGACTTCTCAAGGAGGCAGAGGAGTAAAGCCAGGTTTGTGAAATGGCCTTCCAGGGTCCACAGCTGTGTTCTTAATTGCTTGTTAAACAACCAAAGTCCTTCACTGTGGGTCTGCCTAAAGGGAGTACTCCATAGAAAGGACACACCACTGCCTCAGGGTAGGCCTGTACCCAGAAGTTCCCAGGAGCTCTGGACCAGGCCCTTGGGCCACCTTTCTTCCCTGCCCCAAGGAGTTGGGCCTAGAAGGGGACTGTCCCCACCCCTTCCTGCCGGCATTCCCTCCATGCCTGTCATTCCCAATCTAGTCCAAGCAATTCCTTGGTTGAGCATGAGTGCCATCCCTTCCCCTGGCACTGGGGGGAGGGTGTCAGTGTCTCTGTGTCACGTTTCTCTTGCTGAGTCAGCGTTCTTGCACAGGGAGGAACCTGGGTCCTCCTGGTGGCCAGAGACCCTCATGCCCCTGCTGCCCATGCACCCTCCCACGCAGTGGTGCTAGACAACAGGTTCCCCCTGGAGCCCCTGAGCACCTGTACCTGAATGGACTCACCTGGGGGTTGGGAAGCGTCTCTTGCTGCTGGGATGTAACCATTGCACACAGTTCTGGGCGCAGGGTCGTGGAACTGGAAATTAAGGGTGTTGGAGCCACCATTCCGGATCACAGGCACCTGCGGGGCAGGCCGAGAGCAGCAGCTCAGGGCCCAGAGGGTCCCATAGAAGAGGAGGAGGGATGGCTGCCAGGGCTCAGCTGCCCCCACAGTGAGGTCTATGGGCTCAGTGAGCTTTCTGTGGGGAGCTCTCGTCTGAACCCCCTCCCTCCCTCTGAGTCCCTTTCATCCCCCCTCCTGTGGGCCCCCAGTGTGCCCTCTTCCACCCTGCTTCACTCACCCGCGTCCCCGTCTCCCGGGAGGATGGCCTTATGTGGGCCCGGAGGTTGCCTGGGATGAAGTCGTCCAGGCTGAGCCCAGCAGGAAGGCTGCAGGGCGGACCTTGCATGCTTGGATTAGGGTTGGAGGACACTGAGTGTGCCAGCTGCTCCTGTGCACGTCCCCTGTGGGGAAGGAGGAAGGAAGGGAAAGCCCTGCTGGGCTGCAGGCCTGTGCCCTCTGGGCTTTCAACCCTGAGGTGGGGGAGGAGGGCTGGCTGTGGGGGGAGTGAGGGGGAGGTGTTGGGACCAGCTGGGTGGGAGCTCAAGGACCCAGGAAACAGGCCACTCTGGGTGCCCGCCTGCAGGCTGCCCATGCAAGCTCCCAGGGCACAATGGGCTGCTTGTTAGTCCTGGACAGGAGCTCTGGGTGGGAATGGGGGAGGGGAGGCCTGGGCCAGGAGGAGGGGAGGGAGGGCTGGCCAGGAGCAGGCCTACAGGCCCACTGGCCAGGCCCTCAGGGCTGCCCTGCCAGCAGCAGTGCAGGCCGCAGCCCCAGGGGGAAGGCACTGGGAACTGGGACAGATGGCAACAAGGGGCCTAGGCAGCAGGACTGTTTCAGTTCCTCTGCCTCCCCCAGGCCTGTGTTGCATGTACTTGACCGCAGGCACAAGGGGTTCCGCAGGCCAGGCCAACAGCAAGGTCACCAGCCCACACCCTTCCCAACAGCCGGCAGAGCCCTGATTCCAACAAAGCCTGGGAGAGCGTGGGAACATTGCCAAGCAGCAAGAGCACCCCTGGAATCATAGGAAGTGAGAGCTTCACACTGGCCTTCTTCACAGACTGGAGGGAGATTCAGAGAGTGAGCTGCAGAGGTCCAGTCCCCTCTGGATCTCCATCTCCACTCCACTGATGCAGCTCCCAGGACCACTGCTGCCTGCACCTACCTGGGGGTATGATGGGGATCATGTGAGCAGCCTGGGGTCAGGAGACAGGTGTGTATTGATGGTAGGTGCAGGCAGCAGTGCATCCTGGAGTGGAGATGGAGGTCCAGAGGGGGCCTGCACTACTGTTGCATGGGCCAGAAGTGCAGCCAACCCCCACCACTTCTGGACTAGACTAAATCAAGACTCACCTATGCCAGTGGGGACAGAGGGTGGGGGAGAGAGGGGTCTCTGTAAGGACAACAGATGCTAGGATGCCCTGACATGCATGGTGGAGTGAATACACATACAACATCATGAACACCATTCCTGGGGGCACAATGGGGACTATGTGAGCAGCCTGGGGTCAGGAGACAGGTGTGTCTAGATGGTAGGTGCAGGCAGCAGTGGTCCTGTGAGCTGCATAGGCGGAGCGGAGACGGAGGTTCAGAGGGGGCTGTGAGTCTTCTTCTGGACCCAGTGCCCTGATTCTTAACAGGAATCACCTGCTCAGGCCTTGGTGGACTGGCAAGGGCACAGAGACTGGCTATGGTGGCACCCTGTCTCTGGTCTGCCTCTGTGGGCAAGATGTGGACATCTGAGCAGTCTTTTAGGGCTGCAGTTTTTCCATGCCAACCCCTGACAGAGGGAGCAAAGGAGTCAAGCAGGAGGAGGGGCAGCTCAGCAGCTGGACTGAATTAGGATTCTTACCAAAAGCAAAACATGCAGGCACACCCCAGTTCCCACGCAGGGCCTCCCCTCCCAGGGAAAGTGAGGCAGGGCAGAGAGGAAGAGCAGGAGTATAGCGCACCAGTTCCCAGCAGCCACCCTCCCTTGCCCTGCTGACTGCTCAGGGCCAAGCTGCAGGCTCAGCACCAGCAATGCTGACCATCAGCTGACCCAGCACTCCTCTGAGTGTCCGGCCCCACCCTTCACCCTCCGAGATAAGTGCCCTCTCATAGGGTGGGCAGGTCAAGAAGGTCCCCCCACCTATGTTCAGGGGCTACTGACACTCAGAGCTCCAGTCTGCTTTTCCCCAACTCTGCTCATATGACTGAAGTACCGCCCTCTGGCGAACATAGGGGGTCAGACAGGAAGGGGGTCTCAGTTTTTCTCTTGGCAACTCTACCAAGAGATATTAGAAAGATGGAGGCATTCTCGGGAATATCTCTGGGGCTTTCCCAGAATTCAGGCAGCCCTGTGGCAGCCAGCTCCAAACAGCTGGAAGAGGCCAAGTAGCTCTGCTGTGGATGGCACGCTGCCCCACCTCTGGGCACTGCCTGACCTTGAGCCTTGGCCTTCTGCTTTTCCAGGTATTTTTCAGCTACCAGTGTACAGGGACAGGGACAGGGTCAGGCTCATTCCAGTTTTGCCTTCTCTGGATAGAGAGTGGAGTAACTTCTCACACATGTTGATGTTTGGGACAGGAACCCTGGGGAGCAACTCTGTGGCCTCCCTTGGGCAGAGTTCCTCCCGGGGCGATGGCACCTGGCCTCCCGCCACCAGCCTCCCACACCTACCTTCTGCAGCAACCAGGTGGTGGGGCTGGTGGCCGCCCGGGGGCTCAGGAGCATCCTGCCCGTTCGGGATCTTGCCTGGCTTGGCCGCGCGCTGGAGGCGGAGGGCAGGGAAGCGCGGGCCGGCCGGCCTCGTGACCAGGTCAGGACGCTGGGCCAGGGGGGCGGCGCGAGGAGGAAGAGGGTGGCCGGGCAGTGAGCTCGCGCTCCGGTTAGGGTTTGGGGTCGGGATCGGGACTGTGGGCCGCGGCCGCGCTGAGTAGCGGAGGGGCCGGCTGCAGCCTCCCTCCTCGTCGGGGTGCGTCGCGCGACGCCGGTGGCCCATTGCCCGAAGGGGCCGGCCCGGCCGGGAGGCGGCGCCGGGAGGGGCCGCCGAGGGTCCCCGGGGAGCTCACTCGGGTTCCCAGCTGCCTTCCCCGGGCCCCCACCGCAGGGCTGGCGTCGGGAAGGGGGCGGGCAGGCCGGGAGGGCACTCAGAGTTTCCAGCGACATTTCCAGGGTGTGGGAATCAAGCTGCTGCGCGGCGGAGCCGGAACAGGGGAGCACGATGATTAATGAGAATGAGCAGTGAGTTCCAGATATGCCTCTGGCCGTCCGGGTGGGACCGAGATAAAGGCGTCGTGCAGGCACGGTGTCCTGGAAGGCCCGGCCGCCTCCCCTTCCCCGCGCCTGGGGACAGTGTGTGCCCCGCCAGCACCCGCTGGGCGTGCATGCAAACCACGCGCGCGTGCGCTGGCGAAGGAGCGGATGCGCACACACGTGCAAGCACGGGGTGGGAATCGGGGCCGGGCAGCGGTTCCCTGAGCGCGCCGCGCCCCTAAAGAGGATGAGGGTGGGATCCCAGGGGCGGGGAGGAGGTTAGAGGGTCCTGGTGTTCCCATACAACGTATTTGTTTGATCGCCCAGCTTTTCCGCTGTTTTTCGGCTCTGACGCGGGTCCTAAGGCCTCGCCCACTGGCCCCCATTCACTCCGCCGCTTCCCCCCCAGCTGGCACAGGGCCTGTTAAAGAACCTGGGAGACTTCAATGACCACATAGGAAATATAAAGTACATGTGTTGGTATATAAGTTTGGATCTACCTAGGTCTTAACCATCCAGCAGAAAAGCATAAATGTATAAAAATGAAGTATACATCGTGAGCCCATAATATTAAGCTGAGCTGTAAATGGATATGGTCGACAATTTCTTTGAATAACTCCCTATGGTTGCAGA